>VCCN01002231.1:3649107-3659542 GCA_006491835.1 Architeuthis dux | reverse complement strand
TTTGTTTGTATTGACCGCCAAAAACCAATATGGCCGATTGTTTTCCTGTCTCCTCTTTTTGACCACGTGACATCCTTCCTCCCTCACCGTCAAGACACCGACTACTATTATTGTTGCGGCTACAGTCCGCCATGACATGTCATTTTGGCATTAATTTTTCACCGCTAATTTCGAATGTAGAAACAATACACATTCTCTCACAACTAAATTAACTTCTCCTTTCTTTAATATTTATTACATTCCCTCCAACTAACAACCTTCTGGTCACTCCTCCAACATCAGTTATTCTATTTTCTCTATCCTACGTGCTCTTGTATTTCCATCTTGATTGTCCTTTTTTCACACAGTATATATTTTCTTTGCTTTGCTTCTTTCATATTTGGATCAAATGGGGTGGAAATGACGTAAGAAGATTGTGTTACGCTAATCATCCAATCGGAAAGGATCTGCCTGCTTTAAAAATCACCATTCGAATTCTGGTATTTTACCTACAGGGACTCGCTGGAAATAGGCAACTATATAACCCTGCGGTCTCCAAACATTTCAGTGCGAGGGCCACCCCATATATGTTACACATTTCCGCAGGCCAAAGAAAAAAAAATCAGTTTTATAAGTGAATGAATAAAAGTTGAATCGCCTGGATGGGGGGGTGGAGAAAACGAAAGGAAATAACTAGTTTTATTATTTATAAATATTTCAAGTTGCAGCCGACCGGATAAAATCTTTTGGCGGACCGGATGTGACCCGCGGGCCATAGTTTGAAAACCCTTGATGATGTAAACCACCAAGCAGCCTATTTTCCCCCTTCATTCATTCCCAGTCTCTCGATCTACTTTTTCAATTTCCTTCTTTCCTTCTATTTTGTTCGTTAGTTCGTTCTCTTTCAAATCAACACTTTTATAATTCGTCTTTCTATCTAACCCATCGACCTCCTTCCTCCCTTCTTTATTTCCTGCTTTCTTTCCTTCTTTCCTTCTTTCCTTCCTCCATTCCTTCCTTCTTTTATGATTAATGTGTGGATATCAAATGGTCTCTTAGTATCCCTTGTTTATTCAATCTAATCGGAAACATGCCTGCTTGCTCAGTTGATATTGATATAAAACATGAGTGACAAGAATGCTGTACGTTATCGAACGTAAAGCGTTTATACAACGAAGCTGGCAACTGTTGAATAGCCCAAGGCAAGTACATTTGTATCAGAATTTACAAAAGTTAAAACAGGAAATTGAACGAGTAAAAAGCTCCAAACCCTACCGGTGTCAGTACGCTTGATTCTTCTTTAAGTTCCCTGTTGGTAGATAATCAATTTTAAAACCCATAAGAACCCACTGTGACACCGGTGTCACATACAATTTAATTGAGCTGGACAGTCTCTTATATAATATTATATTTTATCCTTGATTTTAACTTGAAGTGTACTATGTGAACATGAACATCCTGGTGCAGTTACGTGACTGTGTGTCAATTTGCCTACCCAGAATCCCACATAATGTTCCTTCAAGTAGAAATAGGTCTGGGTTCTTATGGGTTAACTAAGTAATGCGATCTGTCAATCGTGTGAATGAAGTGGATTGTTATGTGCTAATGTGTAATATATTCATTCCATTTTTAAAGAGATATTTGTAAGGACATTTTTATTAAGTTTTAATATATTACTAACAATATCTTAACAGTTATAGTGAGCGCTCAGACTTCACATCAGGTCTGACTTCTTATGGATTTTAATAGGTTAATTAATTAATTAAATAATTAATCGAGAAAGACTTCCCCTCAGTAGATTCCATTTAGGCTGAGATATCTCAGGCTGTTCTGGGTCTAGTCTTCGATTCTTGCTGTATCCATTTTATTGCCAGTTTTTAAACATTTCTCCGTTTTTTTTTTTATTATTCGTAGTATTATAAATCATTATTATTTAAATGTGTATGACTTCTTTTTTATCTTCATCTTGATTTTTATTCGTTGCTTTTTATCGCAACTTTTGCTCGGGCCGATTACGTTCCCTGTAAACAGCGCCGATTGGAAAACAAAGAACAAGCACCGGGTGGGACAGAAACCCGCATCTTCCAGCCAGGCCCGCTTTACCAACCACGACACTGAGCCTAACTGGGTGCAGAAGCTCGAAATAACACCGTAAAACCTACTCTTCTTTCCGATCGTTTGTTTACACTTCTGGTAGTTATAGTATTTAATATATTTCTCCGTTTTCATTTTTGATAGATGAAGTATTATAAATCATTATTATTTAAATCTTTATGGCTACTTTTTTACCTTCATCTTAAATATTATCAGTTGCTTTTTATCGCAAGTTTTGCTCAGACCGATCACCCTCTGGCAGTTGGCAAACAGCGCCGATCGAAAAACCACCCGTGATTTGTTCTTTGCTTTCCGATCGGCGCTGTTTGCCAGCTGCTGGAGGGTGATCGGTCTGAGCAAAAGTTGCGTTAAAAAGCAACTAATAAAATTTAAGATGAAGGTAAAAAGTAGTCATGAAAATTTAAATAATAAGTTTTTAAACATTGACTAATGTTCATTTCCGTGCGTTCATGTAGAACCCATTGTGATAATAAAGCAATCAAAAAGGTCTCCCTTTTGGTACCAAGTGATTACCTCCCCCTTATAGGAACTCTCGTACTACTACATAAAGGAAGGTACTTTTGACACCATGTATTTAGTAGCACAGGTAAAGTTGAATAAAGCTTTCTACAAGCTAATCTCGCGTTCTTACTTCATTACACCCCTCTTCCTAGTTTCTGAAATTTCCCTAAGGCTTGTTAACGACCTACGACAGTTGACTGATTACATAAGAGCTGGGTAAACTACAAGGACATTTCTTAAATCTTTCTAACACTGTGCAGAATATGGCACTGGGAATTTTTGCATCAACTAAGTATACTGAACAAAGGGAGATAAATGATATGCTAATTTGGGAACAACACGTTTCGTATCTGTTTATAAATCTTACCTGCTTATCATTGCAATATAGTTGTAACATTATTTCGTTACGGTAAGACTTATACAAAATTGACAAATGCAGAAGCATAAATTGTGCAATTCTAATGTTGTATAGCCATCCTGCCGTGGCGGAGAATGAAGAGTGGGAGAGAGATGATGAGAGACGACAGACTTTTCTTAACAGGGACATTGGTCTTGTGTTCCCAAGCCTAGCTGCTCCCTGTCTCTCTGTGAGGTTGCCTGTGTGCCTTTTATGGGTTTCAAACGCCCACGCTGGTTTTCCAGCCTGCCACCTGGGTTTAGACGATATCCTGTTTATGCCTTTTGAACACCTGGTGTGTCTTCCGGTCCCTGACACCTGCCGTTTGGGTTTTTTGGTCGATACCTGTTTATGACTTTCAACACCTGTGGGGGTCAAATCTGTGACCCCCGCCCACGGCTGCCTAAATATATAACACTAAAATGCAACTGCTGCGTAAAAATCATAACAATCCTGCACAGTACTGATAACATTTTTTTTAAATATATCACCGATTTTCCTTCGACAACTCTTTTAATCCGGACAAAATTACGAGCAGACACTTGAATTTCTCATGGCTCTCACACTAGTTCGCTGAGTGGTCACAGGTGGCGTTGTGTTGTGGAGTTGTAGCATAACGAATTTAGATTAGAACATAAGTGTCATTACAATGAATGATGGCTTCAAAGGTTTAAGAAACGTCATGGAATCCCTATGCGTAAAGAGTGCAAAGAAGAACGGACTGCAAACCATGAAGGTGCTTTCGAGTATGAGTACACATTTGTTAAGTTCGTGGATGACGAAAACCTCAGCCCCGAACAAGTGTATAATGCGGATGAAACCACTGTATATTGATGATGTATCCCTAGGGGAACCTTTACTTAATACGCCTGTATATGTTTCATTCATGCGAATAGTATCTTGATATATTAATGTATTGCATTAACCATTTAATTCAAGTTTCTAACGGTCCTAATGCTTTAAAGATATGTGGGTCTGAGATGTATTCTTCTCTTAGGAGACAACTCCCATTGGAGTATGAAAGTCACGGTTCCCTTTGCATGCGCCAGCTTAGGGATCCTTACAAGTTTCAAGTCTGGTCGAGACCAGGACTTATTCTTACAAGTGTTATGACCGCTCACTTGACAGGATGCAAGTCCACCGAAGGGATACCTCCGCCCTAATTACACAGCTTAGAGTGTACTCAGCACTGAGAGCACAAGGAAATGTGTCCTAATGAAGAGTTTTCCACACTTTTCGCTCATATAAATCGAACCTTGGTCCTTCTGCGTGTGAGGCAGACGTGTTAACCATTACACTATCCGAGCCGACGTCAGAGATATAATACTGAATTATTATTTGGTTGGTCTGGCAACATGGATATTCCGACACGGTACTGGAACCAAGGGTGCCGGAGAATCTGTAGCGTACTTGTACTAACAAGGTCAATAAAGCAGTTCTCTCGAATAATGGATTAAAAGAACACGGGTGTAAAAGAATATGCCATTCTGACCATATAATAAATCCTGTCTCGGCTGTTGACAGAGCTCTTAACGCCGACGCGGAAAAGACCGGAATATGTCGAAAGCTAAAAAGAAACCGGATGACGACACGCAATAAAAATCTCTGTACGGAGACTTATGAAATCATAATAAGTTAAGAGTTAAAAACCAGCGTTAAAAATTGTAAGCAATGCTTATATGATTCACTTTGTCTTGAAGGCAATAAAATAGACGAAGCAAAGATTATCTTCATTTTTTATCTGAATGATAAATTTGCACCTGGCTTTGTACTCTCCTTACCAACCATCTTCTTGAGACATAGAAATTATAATTTTAGTTCTAAAAATGCGCTACAATACATGAATATGATATAGGCTTTTAGTTGCACCAAATCTCGTAGCATTTGAATACTTTAGCAGCACCCAAATACATTCTGATACTCAACTATGTTTAGATAGCGGCTGCCTTCTCATATCCGAATGCAACACAATACACCAAAGACCTGGATATTTCCAACTCGCCATACCGTTAACTGAGATCATACTAAAACAACACAACATCACAGTCATAGATAATCACATACACACACAAGATATCGGATAGAATACAGGTCACACCACACACATACCCCACACATACACACACATACACACACATACACACTTTTATCCACATACAAATATACACCCACCCACATACGCATATAAGCACATATATACCCTGCTATACACACACACACACACACACACACACACACACACACTCCTCTTAGTGACATACACACACACACATACGCACATAAGCAATAAATCGGACCCATTTAAAAATACTCAACTATACAATACACAGGTATCCCGAAAGTTCGCTTTGTGCCACTCCGCTTTTGCAAAAGTCCATAGCTTTGCACTGTCTCTGTGAGCATCTGTGCTATATTTCTATTCATTTTATGCGTCCGTTAATATAGTGTGTCTTAAGGTATCAAAAAGGCGGCGTGAAACGAACTTCTGAAAAGCGAGGAATACCAGTATTAGGAAAATTAATAAAATAAAAGATGACAAGAGGAAATGTTTGAAAATGTTTAACGACACTTAATCTAATCTGATAAAATGTTATCGTCTGCGTTTAAAGCAATAAGGCAATACTTTTAGGCAATAATAAAAGCCGACTCCTTTGAAGCACAGTTCAAATATTAGCAGTTGTCTGCAATTCTGAGAAAAGTTAGTGAGTCTTTTTCGGTAGTCCCACCACACACTAAATAATTATGGCTATTACAGCTCACCGTATTTTTGTTTGCTAAATAAATGAAATTCTTTTAAAAGTTAAGGACATTTCAGCTACTCGGCTGTTGTTATCGAGATAATAACCTATGATTAGAGTTACGGGTTAGGGGTTAGAGTTAGTCAGTCAGAGCAAAGATTAGTTTGGTTGGGGGCTTTTAACTTTTTTAAAATTGATATCTATTTAACAAACAAATCTACGGGGAAGAATGCCGAAGCAATGGGTGGAAAGCTAGTTACGAGCCCATTGAGGTGGGATGCAGGGGGTCACGGGTTCGTCCCTCTGCAGAATCTGCAACGTGCTGGGCATCACGGGAGCCATAAGACAAACAACCATCAAGTTAGCCAATGAGGCAGCGGAAGTTGGCCGTGGAACAGGTGAGAAGAGCTGTGGGTGAGGTAGTGCTACCTGGACACAAGACCCGAGACACCCAATGACTCCAGGAAGCATCATTTGTGATGTGTCCAGGTGCAGCACAAGGTGATGTATGTGTAAACTTAAACCCGTCTTCTCGTGCTTTATGTCTCAATACTGCATTCCAGACGGCAGGACTGAGATTTGTAACTCGACACAACGATGCATCGCATTGGATACGTAGGTACGGTGATACCTACGTATCCAATGCAGCATTGAGATAGAAAACCACGAGAAGACTGGTTTAAAACTTAACAAGAACAATCATTTGTCTTTCTAGCTTGTACCATCACACAAATGACCTGTCAATAGATCGCTATGCGGCATAATATTCAAAGTTGTCATGTTTGAGTTTCCATAATCTAGACCAGTCTCGTTTTGGTTTTTTTGGCGTTTGTTACCTTCTATATAAAACGCCTGTATTTCCAAGGATTTTTATTAAGTCTGGCATCGTCTAAATCTAATATACCAAAAAGAAACAGTTTTGTTTGCTACTATGTAGAATTATTTTTCAAATTTATTTTGGAATTTGGAAGAAATTTTCTGTGAAGATTTGTCGAAATTGCTCCCCTAAAACTAACATTAACATAAGAAAACGTGAGTATAATATATCCTGAGACATGAAAGATCTTTTCCTATTATATATTCACTATATAATCATAGCAAATTATAGTAAAATCTATCGATTTTAACCTTTTGTTTTACTGAAACTTTCTGCTAGACGTTCTTAGGGAGGCGTTTCTCTAACGCTCTTTTTAAAAATTATTGCAAAATTGAAATATCTACTTTTAAGGTTTAATTTTGGTTATAATTGCAAGATAATAGAATAAAGTTAGTCGTGATAAAAACAAAAGATGCTTTTGCATATTCATACTAACTGAGCAAAATAAGCAAAAAGGTTGGCAGCGGTTACAAACACCATTTTCAAGGTCACAAACACCAATCTCTGATCTATTGATTTGATACAATTTTTGCTCATTTTGTATATGTAAAATCTCAATAACTTTCTTAATAATTACAGCATATCGAAAATGTTGGTATCATTTGAAAGCTCTTTTCAATAGCAAAAGGTAATTTACTTTGAAATTGTTTGCCACATACCTACGATAGAGCGTGACGAAAAATCAGAATTCAATAAGACTTTCATGTAGAGATCATATCAGAATAATAGTTGGAGGTTAGTTGAGATAATCCTTTTTTCAGTTTGTCGATAAAGTTAGGGATACCAGAATTATATTTTACGTATTTGCACGCATACGAAGAATCACAGACAGGTCTCTGTCTGTTTGTCTAACGAAACTGGAAGAGGTTTTCTTTTATATAAGAAATCGCAGAAAGGGATGAAACACTTTTATTAAAACCTCACGCTGAGAACATAAACATTGAGAAAAGACATCAAACCAATTATCTGCCTATCATTAAAAATCCATTTCTTTCCATTTCATCAGTATCATTGCACTTATATCACTTATATTTCCCCTCTTACATCTTTAACCCTATATTAGCCTCTTAAAGGCTTTGGTGTATATCGCAGTTGTCAACATTTACGTATTTGAAACATTTTAATTATGTAAGACTATTCACCGATTGCCATATTCAGCAGAGGACTCGTGAATCGACCAGCCGAAGACTTGTGATAAAAGCAATGTAGTTATTTACTAAGCGTTGCTTAGATTTAGCACAGAGGCCATAAGTACGGGGCACCCAGTGAGGATCGAACTCACTATTCAGCAAATGATCTGCGAGACTAGCCTGCTAACTATTACACTACGACGAGGTGCCCAAAAGCAGTATATTAGGTTGTCCCATATGAAATGGCTGTTTTTGGGGCATTTGTCTTTATGATTGTGATTTCGACAAACTCTGAAGCATAACATGTAGTTATACATATCTAAGTGATTATACGACATTAGCTTTCTTTTGAATTTTCGACTTATGATCCATCATATCAGTTTTAATAAGATAATACTTCACTCCTGTGGATGCTGTCCTTAAGGAAAATCAGACTATTGTTTTTGGATGAGTTCAAACGCGGTAAAAATGCTGTTCAAGGTCTCAAAAACAGTAATTTCGCATTTGGAATGGGGTCTTGCTCAGAAAGAACAATGCGACGTTGGTTCCACAAATTTAGTTCCGGAGATATGAGCGTGGATAGTGACCAACGAGGATGACGTCAATCAGTTGCTGATGATGATAATTTAAGAGATGTTGTGGAAACTGATACAAGGACAACTGTTCGAGCTCTTGCTCAAAATTTAAAGATTTCCAAAACAACTATAGGGTGTTACCAAGCATATTTTTCCTTCCTTAAATGGCCATTTCATGTGGGACAACTTAATAGATCAGGATAAGAGTCTGGAAAAAATCATTTAATGGTGGCTATATGTTGTAGCCATATTGACTACCACAATCTTTTGGTGAGCCTGTGATTGGTGCCACATTATTCGATTATATATTATATGGACACCTAGCAAGAAGTAAGGATACGAGATAGTGCAAAACGTTAACTGATTGGTGCCAGAAAGATAGCAAACGCAGTAGGAAAATGCCAGACATAAGATGGAGAGATGAAATAGAAAGGTTTGCAGATAAGACATGGCAGAGGTTAGCATAGTCACGGTCGTCTTGGAAGGTGCTGGGAAAGGCTTGTGTCCAGCAGTGATGATGATGGATGGCTGGTCGTGATGATGATGATATGTTGGAGCACATGACTCATAAACCTCATGGTGCAATTATCTGACGTCATACTGCGTCATCAAGTTCTTTATTGTTGCATATTTAACTGGTTAATGCCACAAGCACATTTAGATAAGACCGTTATCTTTGAAATATGTTTTCATATTATCCAGAACAATTTCTGTATGCACTCATTATCTTCATTAGATGTGTTTACTCAGTCCTTACGGAGGTGAAAACTATGAATTCTAGTAAGGAAATTATTTTTTTTACTGTTTTTCTAAAGTTCTGAGATTATTTTCATGCTTCCGTATATCTTTGTGGTAACTGTTTTGATTAAGTTCAAAGGGGGGGTAACTGCAGTAGACACAATTATTTAAGCTGATGTTGCTAATTTATTATGGAACAAATGAAAGCAGAAAACTTGACCATTTAAAACTGTATTTTAAATAAGTTTAACTACAAAGGATATAATTTAGGGTTAGTGTTTAGGGTTAGTGTTAGGGTTTGGGTTGCTATTAACAACAAATATTTGTAACACTAAAATGAATATACAATTGAAATTAATATTTTTTTAAAATGATTAAATAAATATTCTTTGTCATTTCTAACAGTATTTCTCGACACGAACCCATGTAAATAAGAAGTAAACAGCCTGCTGTTTTCAAATGGTTCTTCGGACGATTGAACTCCTTCTTGTTATTTGTGTTGTAAACACGACGTTTCGGCCGATCCATTCTTCGGCCTTCTTCAGGTGTAAAATCCGAGTGTGATGGGTTAAACAGAAGTTATGTTTAAAGGGGGGTAGCCCTTATAGCGCATGGCCCGGGGGTGTTTGTGTCTTTATCGGCCGAAACGTCGTGTTTACAACACAAATAACAAGATGGAGTTCAATCGTCCGAAGAACCATTTCAATATTAATGACCCTTCTCAAAACTATTAAAAAAAAGTCTCCTATTTGTTCCAAATTGTGTACGTAATGACGCAGTCTATACTAGTTACAACCCTTTTTTTCGAACCTAATCCAAACAATTCCCATTTTTGTGTTGTGTTTCAGCTTATAGATTCCATAACAGTATTTATCCGCCTCCCCACGAGGGCTGGATGTGACACAAAGTCGAGTTCAAAGTGGGGACCCACCCGCGTATATTGCGGATAGAGACAAACATTGTCTACTTCCCTCAGCACTTTCCTTTCGAACGCTTCAGACATCAGGAAATGACCCTGATCCTTGTAGTAAGATTGAAAGGAACGAACTGAAGAATTATTTAAATTATTGTAAAGTCATCTTACTTGGCTGGCCCCTGTCAATGTTGACAATGAGTATAACAGCATTTATTTCTGTTATCGCTGCCTGGGTAGGTAAGGTAGTTTATGGGAGAGTGATTTTTCCAAGTGCTCACTCACCTACTCTTTTCTCCGTCAACCATCGTGGCATGCCAGCGGCAAAACGTTTTTGGTAGATTCATATCTTTCCAAGGGGAAAGTACTAAGTGAACACAAGCAGCCTCAGTCTATATTCGAACTTGGATACGCTATCTTGCACCTCTCTAATTAATCACCGCTACCCACAACACTGGTTTAATGCTGGGTT
>VCCN01002231.1:3470836-3482881 GCA_006491835.1 Architeuthis dux | reverse complement strand
TATATATATATATTTCCTGGGTAAATTAAATGGGTGTGATTGCGCAGTTTACTTTTGTAAGCATTTTTATTCGTTTGGAAATTGTTCACTTGTGGTTTTGCATCGCATTCTCCGCCGACGTTTCAATCCAGCTGCATTGGCGTCCGGCCGTGGGAACGTATCCCCGATCATTAGTGCATGAGATTAGAAATCCCACGTATTTCGTAAGACGCCATCCCTCTTTGGGGATTCTGAGTTTTTCTTCTTTTTTTTAGTGAATCGCCTTCTTTTTATTTTCTCATTCATGGCAGTGATGAAACAAAGATAATTTGTAATGAAACGGGCGAACGTGAAAATAAATATGGGTTCATGCCTTTCCCAAAGACATTTGCACCTGCATCAGCAGTAAACAAACAGAATTTTGTTTTGTTGGTCACAGTCATAGCAGTGATGTAACAAAGATAATTTGTAATGAAAAGGGCGAACGAGAAAATAAATATGGGTTCATGCCTTTCCCAAACAGATGTGCACCTGCTTCAGCAGTAAACAACCAAAGACCTTTGCACCTGCATCAGCAGTAAACAAACGGAATTTTGTTTTGTTGGTCACATTTTATGACGTTCCATTTTCACTCCTTTCACTGGGTGAGCGTGGTCGTTTATTTTGCATGACTCAAGCAGATTTTACAAGAAATTAATTGACTGCCCCACGCAGAGCAAGGGATCGGGACTGATCGCCTTCATGTAAAAACAAGATCTTTTTAAAATACTTGTGCGCTAACAATTGTCACACACGGACAAGTCAGTATGTGCAATCTTATAAAATTCTGTCATCTACCGACTTTCCTTTTTTTATATATTATATTATATTAAACAAATGTTATCTGTGTTTTTATGAATAAATCATTGGTAAAAACAGCTTTCTGCTAAGTACAAAGTCTGACCGGAAAATATCCAGACATTTGATATTAAAGAATATCCTACATAGGGCAATGGCGCCTTAATACCCATCAAGGTACTCCGCTTTGGACCTCACACACTTTTTCTAGCGTCCCTTCCACTTTTCAAAACAGTCTGCAAAGTCCTCTTTCGAGATCTCCATCAGCTACCTCGTCGCGTCCTCCCTAATCTCGGTCTGTGAAATCTCTTTGGGAAAAGCCAGAAGCCTCAGGCTCTGCCAAATCTGAACTCTAGGAGGACTGATAGTCCTGGGTGATACAATGTCTTGACAAGAACCCCCCGACACGAAACGTGAAGAATAGGCAGACTCGGTCATTGTGAATGCGACGGTGACACAGTGTACAAGCTCACCCAACGGTATCTCACTGCTGACTGAATGACCCCACGGGAGAATGTCTGTCCATGCATTCACAATTGGTTACCAAGTTACCCTCTAATTGGTCACCATGTTACACAATGCCACGCAACCGGTTCTCGAGATATTCAAAATGACTGGATACTTTAGTTAGGAAAGGGAAACTCACCTTTTCCAGGCCTGCTTTGTGGCTGGGGTAGTTGCGTACGTCTAACTGGTCCCAGTGGTTGATGTCGAGCTACGGTTAAAGCCAAGATTTCAAATGCTAATTTCTAAAGCCGGCCCTGTCCACACAAATGTTTGGCGCAACACGATCTCCCTACCTTGCATACTCTCCTTGCATAGTGATAAATATCAAGTGTCTAGCTCCGTGTTACCTATTTCCCACAGGTGCCAAAGGTCGGTGTTCGAGCCTAAGTAAAAGCCAGGATTTCGAATACTGAGCAAGCAAGCCATGCCCATTTGGAAGTTTGGCGTGACACAATCTTCTTCGACTCATTTGACCTTGCACCGTACTAAGCTAATCTCAAGCTTAGTAAATATTAAGAAACTCACCAACTTAAACACCAATTTCACATCACGACAAAAGAAGTATTTCCTAAACACCTAGTGAACAATGCACAAAAAGTGACGCTACCCGGGCGTTAATACCTGTATATTAAGGAATGATCTACTGATCTCAAAGACCATTACTACTGTAGTGAGTTCGGTCAATGGTACGTGCCCGGTACTTGTAGTCTTATGCCAAACTAAACTAAGCTCATTATAGTCTACTACTACTACTCTAGTGATTTCGATCCTCAGTGGATGCCCACATCTGTAGCCTTGTGCCAAACTAAGCTAAGCTTAGCAGTTAGGATGCTTCAGTATGGAACAGTCGCTAGAAAGCTAATCGCATAGACGATTATACTGTACTGAGTTCAATCCTCAATGGTGGTTCCATACTTGTTGCCGGGTGCCATACTAGCAGAGCGTTACTATGTAGTGAGTTCGATTCTCACTGGGTGCCCCACACTTGTGCCAGATTAAGCTAAGCGTAGTAAGTATCGTTTTATGTGCTACACCATGTAATGGGACACCTCGTTATTCACAAGGAAATCGTTTAAAATTGTGTAATAAGCTAAAATAACGCGGATTTGAGAAATGAACTGATATTTCCGCTAATTTTCCCCAGGACTTTGTATAATCCTACACATATGCCGATGTGAGCTTAATTCTGTGTCTGTGTCTAGACAGAGAGAGAAAGGGTAAGTGTGTGTGTGTGTGTGTGTGTGTGTGTGTGTGTGTGTGTGTGTGTGTGTTCATGAGTCTGTGGTAGCCATAACATAATCTCTCAGGCTTATCGTTTCTTTTTCTGCATATGGCAAAATAATATACTTTACATAGGCTTCGGACGAAATCCTTTATTTAATCATCCATGGGAATATGTCGTTCTTGTTCCTTACCTGTCACATCCGGTGTCTTTCATAGGAAATTTCAGAACTTGTAAATGTTGATTCTTCTTTCTGATCCCGATCTCCGTCTCCACTGGGTCGGGTTAAATTCCTGCATGGATGAAACTCAGGACTTCCAGATAACAAAATGAGTTTCACAGACTTTTATCCACATAGGACACCCAGATAATGGATTTTGGGAACCTTAAAACTAATGAAAAACAAATAAATCCACATCCCCCTGTGGATCAAATAAAGGGTTCCGTTCAAAATTCCAAGACAGTTACCGAATTCAACAGACATCTAAGGATGGCTGGATTGTGTATCAGCCGAATTGTTGTGATAAAACAAGATAAGGAAATTGAGCCGAAAAAACATTGTATCAAACATAAAAGAACACCCTACCCAAAATTAAGCATGGCGGAGGATCCATAATATTATGGGGCTGCTTTGCTGCCCCTGGTACTGGAGGCCTTGACCACATCAAAGGAATCGTGAAATCAAAGGATTATGGGATTTCAGAGCAAAATGTTCTACCCAGTGTGAGAGAACTAGGTCTCGTCCGAAAATCATGGGTGTTCCATCACGATAAAAGCCTAAAACAGACATCTAAAAGCGTGCAAGAATGATTGAAAAGGGGGAAATGAACTGTTTGAAAACTGGCCGGTAACGAGCCCTAGCCATTGAAAATCTTTGGAGAAAGCAGAAATCTAGAGTCATGTTTTCTATGTGTACCATACACAACAGGAATGCTGCAAACATTCAAGAGCTTGTACAAATTGCAAAGGAAGAGTGGGAGAAACTAACAGCTGACAAGTGCAAGAAGCTTATAGATGGCTGCAAGAAACGTTTGGAGACAGTAATTGCAACCAAATATACAGGAAGGGTGCCAATATTAGTGTCCAGGTCATATTTTAAATTTCTTACTTGAAATTTCTACATGTAAGTTGAAAAATAATGATTTTTCTTGTTAAATTATTTTGAACATTCTATTACAATATTCTGATGATAAAGCATTTGGTAGATTTCCATTTATTTCTGAAGATAACGTACGGGTTATACAAAACAATTCAAGAATGTCAATAATCCTGAGAGGCGCTGTATATATACGCACATTCGCACACATATATTTTTCATTCGATTTAAGCGTTTTGTTTTCTTATTTCCTGGGTAAACTAAAAGGGTGGGATTACACGGTTTACTTTTGTAAGCAAGTTTTGTATTTGTTTGGAAATTGTTCATTTGTGGTTTTCCGACTTTTCAACCCAGCTGCAGTGGCGACCGGCCGTGGGAGAGCATCACGTGTGTCCCGTGGTTGATAAAAGCGTTGGTTAAATGTATCTAGTATCATGCCTGGCGTTCGTGAGTTCCATGTCTGGGTTGGGTGATACAAAGATCCCGTATAAACTGGTTCAGTGGAAGAGGCAGACAAGGGACATCGCAAGGGCGAATCAACTAGGAAAAATTAACATATACGATATATCCTCCGGCATGGACAGCGGAATGAAAACAATCTACCCGCGTGGATTGAATGGAGGGTTCGGTTCGAAATTCCCAGAAGGTTACCAACTACGACAGACACTTGAAGAAGGCCGGAGGCTACAACAGCCGAAACGCTGTGATTATAACAACTAGTGCGAGTAAATCAGTTTATAATAATGATAATTCCTCATCTCAGAAATTCGGACAAAGATCATGAGTCGTTCTACAGATGTAACAGGTGAATAAGTCGTTCTACAGATGTAACAGTTGAATAAGTCATTCTACAGATGTAACAGGTGAATAAGTCGTTCTACAGATGTAACAGGTGGATAAGATGGTACAAATGCAACAGGTGAATAAGTCGTTCTACAGATGTAACAGGTGAATAAATCGTTCTACAGATGTAACAGGTGAATAAGTCAGTCTACAGATGTAACAGGTGGATAAGATGGTACAGATGCAACAGGTGAATAGGTCGTTATACAGATGTAACAGGTGAATAAGTCATTCTACAGATGTAACAGGTGAATAAGTCATTCTACAGATGTAACAGGTGAATAATGGAATGAAACGACACACAAAACATTACGAACATCTCAGATTGATTTTTTGTTAGCAAACAAAATGGGGGAAAACAAAGGCATAATTTGAAAGATTTAGGTTCGCAGCTTATAAAAATGAAAATAAACATAATTTATATCAGCAGTACATTAACTTGGCTCAAGCTACTTTGTACAACAGCACATTCGGCCACCAAAACTGAATGTCAATCAATCGATAGGCAATCACATTCGATTAGAGAGAACGGTTATTTAGATAGTGTATACAAACCTACACTTAGGTGGTAAAAAGGTAAAGCGCCCCGTCTCTTAAGAGACAACTCCCAATGGAGTATGGAGCCCGGTGATGAAGACCCGGTTTCTGTTGCATGCGTCAGCTTAGTGATCCTTGCAAGTCTCACGTCTGGTCGAGACCAGGACTTTATTCCTACAAGTTTTTATGACCATCCCCTTGGCAGGATGCAAGTCCACCGAAGGGATACCTCCACCTTAATCACACAGCTTTGAGTGTACTCAATTAGCTTCTGAGTGCACAGGGAAATTTGTCCTAATGAAGTGATTTCCACACTCTTCGCTCATACTGGAAATCGAACCCAGGATCTTCTGTGTGTGAGGCAGGCGTACACTTAGATGACTAGCGCATAAAATATTTGCAAATAAAAATATGCGTATAATTATTCACAAAGGTAATTTGAAAACGTAATGAAATTAAATCACTCCGAGAAATGCTTGAAGGTTTTCAGTATTTGATTTACAAACAGGAAATGGGGTAATTTGTTCATATATCAATTTGAAGATGATTTGAATAAACACTGAAATATATATAAAATCAACCACATTCTTTGTTGGTTAATGAAACATTGACTACCCAAAGTATTTCGGTTTTACTGTCATGCTTTGTATTCCAGAAGTGTCACGGAAATTATGAAAGAGCTTTAAAATCTATAGTTAATTTCAATTTAATTATGGAAATTTAAATTAAATCTAATTTAAACATGAATTTGTTAAACTTCGTCGTAGCTTTTAGTACATTTTATATGTCTAGTCCGTTCCGACATGGATACACTTTTTTTCGTAAAGGCGGGGTCGGCTACGTGCTAACTTTTGTATAAAGGTTGATAAAGGTATGCCCTGTTTTACACCACTCTTTCGCTCTTACGAAAGAAACACAAAAGGTGAGCCGTTATAGGGGCCCATGTACCGCTCACCACGCCAACCTTCGTCGACGCAGTCTAACGTATCATCATCACCATTTTAGGGTCTGGGAACGCTAAAAGAATTTCACCCTATAAATCAACGATAATTGCTTTTTCGCTTTACGCTATTTCGGCTTACAAAAGGTTTTCATGGGAACGCTCTACTTTCGAATAGCAAGGGAAACCTGTATTTACATTCTGCCTAATGTACAAGTGTTAAACTCTTGTCTTCACTCCGGACTGATACCGCATCACATAAAAGCGTCTCTTTATTTACACGCACGACATCTATACGCTGTCGCCTGTATTAAGTAGTTTTTAATGAAGTAATAAGCTATGCACAGAAGATGAATTGGCGCCAATCAGCGTTCATGGATGCATGAAGTTCAGTCGGTAATTCAATAGGGCATAAGCGAGCCCAACAGAACAAAGTAGATTCGCGAATGCGACACAAAACTGCATTCCTGTCATGCATATCGGTGAAATAAGTGACTAAGTAGATAAATGAAGCTTCTTATTTAGCTGGGTATGTGTCGGCTGGTTTTATTGATATGTGTTTGTACTGATTTAAGTATACGTTTATTACAGAGCTAAATGAACATCACTGAGACCTGCAATCACAAACAAATAGAGATAGATAAATAGATAGATAGATAGATAGATACATGCATACATACATACATACATTACAAACAAACACGTAGAGATAGATAGATAGATAGATAGATAGATAGATAGATACATACATACATACATACATACATACATAACAGACCTAAATGAACATCACTGAGTTCTGCAACCACAAACAAATAGATAGATAGATACATACATACATACATACATTACAGACCTAAATAGGCCGGGGGCCAACAGGGCCTACCGTGCACCCCCCCCCATGATTCTACATTTAGGGTACCAAAATGTTCCTTAGGATGTTCCCACGAAAAAAGTTGGGAGGAACCACCTCATTTGCATAAAACAAATGGCCGCCAGCACACACCAAAGAAATAGAATTTCATATCTCGTCTCCCAGTTGAGATATCTGAGTACTTTAAAAGGCTAAATCATGAGTTTCATACATGAGGAATTCAAAAAAACACTTTATTTTATATTATATATTATAGGTATTTCTGGATTTTACGAGAATATTTCAAGTATACGTTATAGGCAGATTTGTGGATTTAATTCATGAAGGAGATATATACATATATACATATCGTTGGAAAGAGAATTTCCCCAGTTTTCCAACGGTGTATGTTGTCAATTCATTGGACTTAAAACGTGAAGCTAAGTATTCAGCATTTTACAAAGAAAATTTCAAGTCTATGGGTCGTAGAATTATTTTGTATTAAAGTATATATATATATCGTTAGAAAGAGAATTCTATCAGCTTCCCAACGGTGCATGTTCCCAGTTGGAATATGTTGTGTTTAAAAGGTTACAGCCGAAAATGCTAAGTTAAGTATTCAGCATTTTACGAGAAAACCTCAAGTCCACAGTCCAAACTCTATGGATTGTAGAATGTATTTTTCATTTTGGTATATACATATATATATATCGTTAGAAGGGGAAATCTATAGCTATTCCAGCGGTGTATGTTACCAATATGTATGTGTTAGGCTTAAAGAGTTACAGCCCAAAACATGAAGCTAAGTATTCAACATTTTACGATGAAAACTTCAAGTACACAGTCCAAATCTATGGATTGTGGAATTCATTCTCGGTGGAAGTATATATATTTATATACCATTAGAAAGGTAATCCTATCAGCTTCCCAACGGTGTATGTTGTCTATATGTACCTGTTGTTTAGTCACAGCCGAAAACGTGAAGCTTGGTATTCAGCATTCTACGAAAAAGATTTGAGTACACAGTCCAAATCTATGGGTTGTGGAATTAATTCCCGATGGAGGTATATATACATTCTTAGAAAGAGGATTCCCTCAGCTCTCGAATAGTGTAACCTGTTAATTTGTATTTGTTGGGCTTAAAGAGTTACAGCCGAGCTAAGTATTCAGCATTTTACGAGAAAACTGCAAGTACGCAGTACAAAATCTATGGATTGTGGAATTAATTCCCAAGGAAGTTATGCACATATATATATATATATATCATTAGAAAGACAATTTCCCCAGCTTTCCAACTTGGGCATGGAAGGTTACTGTCGAAAACGTGAAGCTAGGTATTCAGCATTTTACGAGAAAAGTTCGAGTACACAGTCAAACATATATGGATTGTGGAATTAATCCTTGATGGAGGTATACACATATATATATCGTTAGAAAGGTAATCTCATCAGCTCCCCAACGGGCTATGTTATAAATGTGTATCTTTTGAGCCGAAAGAGCGACAGCCGGAAATGTGGAGCTAGGTATGTAGCATTTTTCAAGGAAATTTCAATTACACAGCAAGAATTCTATGGATTGTGGAATTATTTCTTGATGCGGGTATATACATTTATATATATCTTTAGAAAGAGAATTCCATCAGCTTTCGGACAGTGTATGCCAATTTGTATATATTTGGCTTAAAAGGTTACAGCCCAAAAGGTGAAGCTAGGTGTTGAGCATTTTACGAGAAAACTTCAAGTACAGTCTTAAGTCTATGGATTATGGCATTAATCCCTGATGAAGGTATATACATATATATATCGAAAGGGATTTCTATCAGATTTCCAACGGTGTATATTCACAATTTGTAACTACTGGGCCTAAAATGTTACAGATCTAAATGTGAAGCTAGGTGTTGGGCATTTTACGAGAAAACCTCAAGTACGCCGTCCAACGTTTATGGATTGTGTTATTAATTCTTAATGGAGGTATATACATATACATATTCTTAGAAAGGAAATCTTATCAGCTTTCTAACGGTTCGCAATTTGTATCTGTTGGGCTTAGAAAGTTACAGCCCAAGATGTGAAGCTAAGTATTCAGCATTTTACGAGAAAACTTCAAGTACACAGTCAAAGATCTATGGATTGTGGAATTGAATTTTGATGAAGGTATATACGTATATATATCGTTAGAAAGGGTGTTTCATCAGCTTTCTAATGGAGTATGTTTCCAATTTGTATCCCTTTGGCTCAAAGGGTTACAGTCCAAAACGTGAAGTTAGTATTCAGTATTTAAGAGAAAATCTCAAGTACACGGTTCACGTTTTCTTCTGTAACCTTTTAAGCCCAAGAGATCCAAATTGACAAGATATACTGTTGGAAACCTGAGGAGATCCTCTTTCTAACGATATATATATGTATATACCTCCACAACCATAGACTTTGGACTGTGTACTCGAATTCTTCTCGTAAGATGCTGAATACCTTGCTTCACTTTTTGGGCTGTAACCTTTTAAGCCCAACATATACCAATTTTAAACATACACTGGTGGATAGCGGATGAAATACTCTTTCTAATGATATATATATATCCATATGGAATTAAATCGACAGTCCATAGAATATAAACTATAAAGTTAAAGTGTCCCTGTAAAACACTAAATACCTAGCTTCACGTTTTGGACTGTCCTTTTAAGCCCAGGGGTTACAAATTGGAAACATACACTGCTGGAAAGCTGATAAAATTCGCTTTCTAATGATATATATATGTATATACCCCCATCAGAAATTAATTCCACGATCCATAGACTTTGGACTATGTACGTGTTTCCTCGCAAAATTGAGATCCAGAATGTTTGCTGGTCATGTCATTGGGTTGATTGAAAAAGAAAATCTTCAATACTCTATGCTCTGAAAAATGACTTCATCATCACCAAACTATTTTCTATCCATGGAATGAGAAAAATGTCCAGAATTTCAATTTACATCTGTGCATTGACTGTTGGGGTAATGATTGTCATCTCTAAATGAATGGGGAAGTTTGCTTGTTTTTTCTCTTTTTCAAGCAGTCAATGTTTCATTGGAATGGTACCAGACTAAAATTCCAGCATCATCGCTTTGACCAATGCAGATTCGTGATTTATCACTGGATATCACTTTCATCCAATCATCCATACTCCATGATTGCTTCTCTTTAGCCCACTGTAAACTTTGTTTTTTCTGTTTAGGTTTCTTGTTCTGGGTTTTCTTTGGCTCCTGTATGTATATCCCATTTCATTCAGCCGATTTCTTACAGTTCTTTCACAAACTCCTATTTCCGCACATTTGTTTTTCATCTATCTGTTTGTGTATTTTGTATTTTCAAGGCATATTGCTTTCAGATTTCTACCCTGACGATTTGACCTCTTCCTTGGTCTACCCATGTGCTTTCCTTTTATAACATTCCCATTTTGTTTATACTTGCACCAAATTTTATTTCTCCTCTACTCGATATGAAAAAAAAAACCATTAATTTAAATGATTTAATCTAATTTATTTGAAGTATATTTCATGAAACCAGAACGTTCATCTATTAAACAAAAATTGTTTTGTGTCATATTTGTGGTTTGTTTATTTGCTGTAGAGTAAAAGAAAAAGGCGGTGTAAACATCCTGTGTGGTGATGCCATAATGTTTTATAGGTATTCTATTTACTAAGCTCTGCTTTAGGAATTTCTGCTTATAACTATAAACACCAGTGCACAAATGTGTTCTAATTGTTCACCAATCACATTGGCTAATGGCTGTCATATATTTATTAATCCCAGCCTAGCCTGACGGAAGGCCACATTATTGGGGCACTCAGTAAGGATCGGACTCAACTGTACCAGCAAATGGGTCTACGTGACCGTCATATTACGGCAAGCGCCCCTAAATATATTTCCCAAACTTAGCTTAGCCTAACACAAGGTCTAATTGGTAGAAAGTTGGGGCAAGAAGATCGTGTTACGCCAATATTCCATGTAGGAGGGCTTCCTTCCTACTTAGAAAATCAACAATTGAAATTGTCAAACTGCAGGACAAAGGAGTTGACTTTGTTTTCCTACCGTAACAAGAACAAGAAGAACAATCCTCACCAAAATATAGGGTCTGAACCGGTATGTAAAATTCCAATTCCCCTAGCGTGATTTGAACTCACGACCTAGTGATCGCTAGCCGGGTGTCTGAATGACTGAGTTAAATTGACAAGTCATAGATATTAACGAAAGATTATCATTCTAATAAATAAATATTTGTATAATGTTTTAATTTATACAATACAAAAGTTGCAGTAATCATCTTCAGTCGGAATAGAAATGGGAGTGGAGTTTGACCCTGCAGTAGCCAGTCTTGTCTTGGCTTTTACTTGGCCTCCAACAACGACCACTGGCACTGGTAATAGACACGCAACTATTTCAGCCACGTAACAGATTCTTTGGGGATTTATGTGTATTGTTTACTTAGAGACAATTGCCTCAAATACACACACAGTGCCATGAAGTCCTACGTACACAGATACACACACAGCCTCATCGTAGTGCAGTGGTAAGCGAGCTGATCGTAGAATCAATTCATATAAACAATCCATGAAATGTAGGCTGAGATAGTTGCGCATTTCCCACCGGTGCAACAGGTTGGTGCAAGAAGTGCAAGAGGTCGAACCAAGGTGAAAACCAGAATTTCGAATGCTGTTTCTTTTTTCAGAGAGGCAAGACCTCCTCTATTGGACAATTGGCGCAACAAAGTATTCCTACCCACTCTCTCCTCGTTGGGGTTTGTACCTTACTGCTTTAAACTATGTATCATAAAAATGTGGCCTTATGCGCGCTCTCTCTCTCTCTCTCTCTCTCTCTCTCTCTCTCTCTGTCTGCTGCTCTGTATTAGGTATGTGAAAAGGTTTCCAGCGAAAAACTGGTTTTCAACTGTGTATTCAGGCTCTAGTTTTCAAAAAAGAGTGCTGGGAACCTTTGCACACACCGTATATGTATGTATAAAAGGGCAAGCGTTGGTATTTTTATTGTAGATGTAACAGCAGCAAGTCGATGTTCCCGTATGCGTGACGTTACGATGAATTGAAATACAATACAAGAATTTATGGATTTGGGAGCACAGTTTCACACATGGATGTGCTTAGCTTTATATACTAGAGTAGAAAAATGTTCCTTATATCCCTTATATATGCAATCCACTAACTCACACTTACATAAATCATCACCATCAGCCTTTTAAT
>VCCN01002231.1:3231792-3242184 GCA_006491835.1 Architeuthis dux | reverse complement strand
CAATACCCAACGAAGACTTGAAGGGGGTGGGATAGACAATATTACTAACACTAACCTATGCATTTGTTTCAGCTAACATGTGCTTATCTTATATTTGTTTCAGCTGTGTTCAATGTGAGATGAACATGTCATCTGAATAAAGGGTATGGAAACCTATCTAGTTTTGAACAAAGTCGGTTCTTCTTTCTTGTTTATATCCTATTGTTCCAGATCAGATTTGTGAGCACTATTCAGCTCTTCTGCAAGCCTACCAAAGAACTTGGGCTGACAGAATGTCAAACTTGGGCAAGGATTTATTGATGTTCTTATATCTTTTCTTTGGACAACCTTGTGAGCAGTGGCTATTCTTCATTTTCCCATAGAGAAGTTGCATAGGCATTTTTCCATTTTGCATTCTCTTACATGTTAAAGTCATCTCATTTGACACTTTAAAATTCTGTTCTCTATCGATGCACACAACATTAGCATTAGGCAAGACTTAGTAACTTTGGCTTGCCAAGAGATTTTCAGTATAGAATAAAGATAAGTAAAGTAGTGCCCTTACGCTGGCTACGGCATCAGCCGTCCCTGCCCGGGCTTCACATATCACAAGTTTCATTGTCTCGTCTAGCTCTTCGAGGTTTGCGATATGTGAAATAGACATAGAGGCGACAGGCATCCGAAGTGGCGTCACTCACTTCACTATATGTGGAATAAAGATTACTCTGGTGAAATCATTCCAGGGCTTCAACATGTCATCCGTACAAGGTCCTGTTGTTGATAAACTGAAGTCTGTTACCAAAAAAAAAAGAATTACCAAAAATATAACTACCTATCTAACTAAAATCAATTATTTAACCCTTTCAAGACTAACCTATTAAGGTTCTTAATACCCAAATTAAAATGACCCAGTAGACGTCTAAAAGATATACAGGGCATATATATCCCAACAGTCATAGAAACCTTGGGATATATATGTCGCAGGAGCAGGGCCGGATTTTACTATAAGATTGAGTAGGCTTAAGCCTAGGGGCACGTAGCTAACAGGATATTCATATTTTTCTCAATTTTATTTTTGACAGGACCATAGCTGGATTAGCCTATATGCAAACTACACTACGGCGTAGGCCCCAAATAAATAGCAATTTAGAAATTTATCACTACAACTACAGGGAAAATGAATTAAACAATAAAATGTCAAAATAAGAACATTCCCTGATGTGAAGTCTGAGCACTCACTATAATTGTTAAGATATTGTTAATAATATCTTAAAACTTAATAAAAAAAATAAAAATTACACATTAGCACATAACAATACACTTTATTCTCATGATTTTACTTACTTAAAATTATGCACAAAACGGGGGGGGGATGTTTCAAGATGGGGGCCCCCATATTGCTAATAGACTAGGAACCCTGGTATAGGTTAATCTGGCCCAGCCCAGGAGTTTTGAAAGGTTTAATTTAGGATTAAGAATATGGAATGACATAATGAACAAACAGTAACTTTATTGACAATAACCAACAGAAAGTGAAGTAATGAGTGAGTGCTGGAAAATGAGTTGGAAAAGTTTTCTTTTCTCTGTAATTCGTCTTGTATACAAATGTCAGTGAAGTGAACAGATATAATTTCCTGCTGTTTTGATGAGTTGCCACTCTGTATCTCCTAAAGTTGTTAAATTGCTTGGTGAAAATTAGAAGGCAGCAAATTATAGTCCTGTGTTGCTGTTGACAGTAGTTTTTTTGGCTTGTCAGACTTGAAGACTTGGTTGGTTATGCTGTTATGACAAGATTGAGAAGGAAGAAAGCATGCAAGAAAGATTTTGCCCAGAGTGAAGGTATGCTGTGTGTGAATATCTCATTGCAGGCATGTGTTTGTTGAGTGGAATTAGCACTCATGTTTTGCAATTGGAGCAAGGTACCTTTTCCTCTACTTCTGACTACCTGTCAACTAGTCTGCTTGTTTTTATTTTGTCTAGTTTTGTTTGCCAACTCTACCTGGTTATTGTCTGTCATTTGTGAAGGTCAAAGGGCAGGTGATTAAAGGCTAGTTCAGTACAATTCTCTTTTTTTTTTAATCCTATAGAGTCCTTGTGGTGCATAGGGCCGCATTGTGATTTCAGTAGCAGGTAGGTTTTACGGGTTGGAGTTGCTAGCCCCATGTCTAAGAGGGACTGCCTTTATTTACAGGACTATAGGACTCCAATTCCCCTTCTATTTACCCATAGTTGGGGGGGTGAATTCATGCCTTTCCCAAGGGCATTAGAGCAAAGTGAATGTAGGCAGCCTTCCATTTTCCGTGCCGCTAACCGCTATGCCACTCCACACCTCCAGCTCAATACAATAGGTAATAAATTTGCTTGTTCAGAGCTGTAGTCTGGTTGCTGTCTGTTGAGAAATGTATGGCAGCCTAAATTCTATGACAGCTTTGGTAACCATCAGTTTGTTTTTTAATGAAGCTCTAGGTAAGAGGTACAGAGATTGCTCATTTGCTAAGGCTATATGACTAGGATGTTCACTTTAATCTATGTTTCAAATCCATAGAGCAGAGTAAGAATGGCTTTGTATACCATTAACTTTTTTTTTTTGGAAGACCCTATTAGCATAGATTTGCATACACAAAGCCTGTAGCCTATTTGAAATGTCATTATTGAAACTGTTCAGACTTGTAGTAGAACCCGGCACGACTTAGTGCCAAGATTAAATTTTGACCCTGAAAAAGAGTTTTTATTACTTAGAGCAGATCCTAACAAACCATCACTCTGGTAACTTAATACAAACTTCATCACTACTATTCAGGCATTTGATTGATAAGTGGAAAGTTCATCCAAGGCATCTGGGGGACACAGCAGAAGAATGATTTTGTAGAATTTGGATGTACAGTTACACCACCGATTTTTCAGCACCCTTGGTTCCAGAACTGTACCAAATTATCGATTTTGCTGGATAACAAAGATTACGTAATAATAATTCAATAGTACACCTTTGACTTACTAATTATGCACATCTCATATCTTTTAGTCACTCAAAAGAAACTGTCACTTGACCAATGTCTTTTGGCAGCATGCCATATGGGTGGGGGGGTCAATTAAAAAACATGAAATGCGTTGATCAATGAATAATTTACTTCTCTCTCCTTTTGTTGGGCCATGATCACTAAAAAAAGTTCAAATTTTCAAATTACAAGTGTGAACGCTGCCGGACACTGAATATTTTTTAAATTGTATACTTATATAGGATATCCTTCACTCTACAGAAATAAATATTAAACTATTATAAAATCAAATATAGTATCATATCACAGGAGTTTCTATATTGCAACTTAGGTGAAATTTTATAAAATTCTGAAAAATGAGAAGAAAAAAACTAAGGGACCAATTTAGCATAAACTTACATTGTAAATTGAACCCCCCCCCAAAAAAAACCTATTTAGGAGGGAAAATTTCAAAAAACAAATTTTCAGCTCTGTTGGTGCCTGTTTGATACATATATAGCCAGTGTCACCTGCTCTTTGCTTGGAAGCCATTACTAGGGGTAAGTGTAAGCAAATTAGGCTAAGAATTTTACAAAATTGATGGAGCAGTAACAACCACCACAGTATAAACAATTAAGAGATGGCTCCACACACAACGCAACCAGTGGCCACTCAGTGAACTAGTGTGGGAGCTGTGAGATATTCAAGTGTCCATTCGTAATTTTGTCCAGATTAAAAAAGGAGCCGGACCATCTGTAACCTGAAAATCGATTGTGTACCTGTATTTATTACACTATCTCAGTGTTGTCTCTTTAAAAATGATATTGTCTACAGACCTCAACGGCACATTTTGGTTATGAATTGGTTCATAGAGCTCTCTTTCATTTCACTTCTATCCGCAAAACCTTCCATTTCACTTGATTCTTTGAGTTCAGATTTGAGTTTTCACCTTTCTCAATTTCATGCCAGAATTTCTGTTCTTTTTTAAAATTAGTTTCTACCTCTTTTGAAGCTTAATGCATCATAAGGACTGATTTGACCGATCACCACTAAAGAAGCTAACATTTTTTTCCTTTCGTACTAACCTGGCAATGACTGTTTGAGTTTTAGTAAAAAAACAATTATTTTATTTTTGTTTTTTTATTAAATCGAATATTGTAAACCATTTTTATTAATTTACACTGCTATTTACCCTCATCTTAATTTTTAGTAGTTTTTTTCAATCACAATGTGTAAAATGGTTTATAATCAATGAATAATAATAGCTTTTTTACTAAAATCAAGTTGAATTGTAATTACAAAAACAACTGGAAGTTAATATGGTTTATAAAAAAAATAAGAATAAAAATGGTTTAGAATACTTTGTCTAAATAAAAATAAAATAATTTTTTTTACGAAAACCAAAACAATAACACTGCCTTACTGCGACTGTGATTAAACAAACTAAAAATTAGGCTGAATGTAAATAGTAGTCAAAAATTAATAAAAATGGTTTACAAAACTGGATTTAATAAAAAAAAATAAAATAATTGTTTTTTACTAAAACTAAAACAGTCATTTCCGTGCCAACTTAATACGAAAGTAAGAAAAAAATTATCTTCTTTAGCGGTAATCGGTCAAATCAGTCCTTATAATGCAATCCATTTTTGATGGTTAAGTTGTCCTACTTTGCCAATTTCTTTAACCATTTTATATGTGCTTTCTATTCCTATTTGTATAATAATAAATCACAGAACTAACATATGTTATATGGCTTCTTGGGGGTTCAGGTCAGCTGTGAGAAAGAAAAGTGCCTTTAATGAAAATACACAACTTGTGAAACCATGGAGCTGTTACAAAAAGCAAAACACACTGTGTAGAAAAATATCTCTCATTTATTCTTTATGTTGACTGAAAGACAGCCCCGTTTTTTAAAACATGAAACAGTGAAGTGAACAAAAGATGCAAAATCCATGGATGACAAGCTCAATCCCAGATGGATGTGTCTCTACCACTGTACTCTGCCGCTATCTACAGCTCTTCTCCTCTATCTCAGTTGGTCTGCCCAAATAAATAGCTCCCTGCTTTCCTTTGTCCTGTCAGCCTCAATTTAATTTAAATTTCCCATTCTCGCCTCCAACTTGAAAGGCCACTACAGATTCTAGTATTATCTGATGCCATCCACAATGTATCTTGCCATGCTGTATCCTATTACATTCATATAAAATTAAAAAACAACCAATCGATAGCATTCATACATCATCAAACTCTCTCTCGTTCCTGCCAAAAATTCTTATCAATTGATCACTAGCAATTGAGACAGCAAACCTTAAAAATTTCTCTGTCTCCACTATGACAAGAAACATGTCGCTACTCACCACACAACTTTTATACAAGGTACAATTTTGCCTTTATAGAAGAAGTGAACACATATACCCATTTACAAGTTACTTTTTTTAAAAGAACATGGAACTATGAATATTGCTTTACAAACTCCTCAGTTATGTAAAAGATATCTTATATTACAAAGATATTTACACACACTTTCACAGCAATATCAATCCTGGTCCTCATGGCATTTG
This sequence comes from Architeuthis dux, assembly GCA_006491835.1. NCBI lineage: Eukaryota > Metazoa > Mollusca > Cephalopoda > Oegopsida > Architeuthidae > Architeuthis > Architeuthis dux. Next base: position 3,236,669 of record VCCN01002231.1, on the reverse strand, counting down.
TCTCAGTGACAGGGACTTGGGATTCTCCCCCCTCAGGTCTCTAGTCCTGGGGATTTGGGATCTCCACCCCCACCCCCCTGCCTGCACGTTCTCGAACGTGTAGGACCCCACCCTAATCCGACCTTGTGTCAAATTTTCCGTCGTGGGGAGGCTGATAAAAAACACTTGCACGAAGACAAACACAATGCAAGGGTACATTGTAAACCTTCACAATGTGTAAAACTATGAACTGACAAGCAATACACACTTTCATAGCCATGCATAAAGAAGGACACAAAACAAGGGTCCAGTTTAGCAGTATATTTACATTGTAAATCGAACATTAGAAAGACGGACACAAAGGAAGGGCCTAGTTTTGTATTATACGTACATTGTAAATCAAACCCCCACTTTTTAGCCAATTCACTCGCTTCCCCATTAAGAGTGACTTTTTCACAAAATAAAAAGAATTTCTGGAACAAATGAAGGTCAGATCCAATCAAAGCAGATCAAACTACATAAACACATTTTCATAAAAGAAATACTGGTGGTTTGCTAAACCGAATCTTAGTTAAGAGCTATTTACATTGTTTTTTTTCCCCCACCAGAGTCTGTATGTGAGTATAGTCAAAGTTCTGGATTATTTTTTCTTCTGAGGATTAGCCACATTTTAATAAAAGTAAATTGTTTTCTGACAACTTAAAACGGATTGCCCTTAAAAGCTACGTTTATATAATTGTATAAACATTTTAAATGCATTTTTTCTTCTTTTTTTACAAAACTGGCCATGAATAAAACGGGGATTTACTGTTTTGAAACCAGTTTCATCCCCACTAGTGAAAGTACGAATAGAAAATGAAATAAAGAAAAAGTGATCACGATTTGTTATTCAAGCAAACAAAAAGAAACGTTGATTTAAAATAGTGCAGGCTTTGAATGGAAATAGTTTGTTATAAAATCCTTTTAAATCTAACAGTTTTTTTAACGTTTGTTTTTTTGTGGACTTGAAAGACGGTGAATCAATAAATTTAATTATTTATTTCAGTCAATGAATTGTCAGAAATTATTCGCCTCTATCAAGGCAAACAAAGTGATGGAGTTACCTCCCTTCCTTTGTAATATTTACGTTCCTGAAAGTAGCAATATTTTTTTAAAGACTTCTTTGCCCAGATTTATTTAGAACAAGAAAAAAAGAACAGACTCTGTTCAAAACCTGCGACGTTGTTTATACAATTTTTGACAGCATTTTGCTATATTTGTTTCCGTAATAAAACTATTTGTTTCCAATTGATTTTTCAGGTTAATCCCCGTTAAAACTTCTGAAACAAAAATAAATAATCATTGCCTGAAAAATATCGTCAGAAATTCAGTATAATTCATTGGAAAATGAAAAAGTTATAAATATATATATGAAGTGTATATGTACATTAATTATAAACACTGTATAGTCTGCTTTCTTTCTTTCTTGTATTTTTGTTTTATTTCGAGAATTGATTTTAAAAAGCCACGTAGTGTGACATAAAAAAGAACAAAACAAATTCCTCTTTCTTCGTCCACTATCTGTATTCTATAATTCATTTCTTATGAACGCTATTAACCGATTCAAACTTGGTCTGAACGAAAAACCTTTTGGCTTTCAGAGAACTGTTGTCTTTCGTCGCAGTTAAAAACAAAGTGATGGAGTTACTTCCCTTCCTTTGTAATATTTTTTTTAAAGACTTGGCCTACGCATAAAGTTAGAAATTTACGATATAGTAGGTTGTTGGAAATAGTCGAGAAAATTCTAGTTTCAGGCATATATTCTTTGTTATTTTTTTTCCATTTGGGTCGTAAGCTACTCTTTAGCTCTTGACTTACACAATAATAATTACAATTTCATTTTCACTCACTCGCACCAAAGCATTCAGGAAAATAAAATTGTGAGTAGTAGTTTCAAGGTGGGTATGCTGAGTTCAGCTGAATCAATGTACTAAATTAACCAGTTATTCAAAGAAGGAACTATCGGCTGTACAGCAGCTTATGAGAGGTTCACCAAGCTCCAGTTGGTCAAATTCGAGACATTAGACAATAAAACAGAACCTTGAAGTAGATGTCCAGGTCATGGTGTTGTATAGCCCTCTGGGTCCGCCGGAGGAAAGTCCTGAACTTGGAGGAAAAGGACGACTCGAAACTTGTTTATAAAAATATGAGGATATATTTTTATTTCATAAGATACATTGGGTCATGGCGGAGAATGAAGAGTCGGAGAGAGGTAACGAGAGCTGACAGACTGTTCCCAACAGGGGAACTGCCCCCATGCTCCCAGGCCCAGCTGCTGTCTGCGTCTTCTGAGGGTGTCCTGTGCCGCTCGAATGCCCACACTTGTTTTCAGCCATCTCCTGTCTATGACTCCCGCACACCTGCTGTGTCCGTTTCCGGTCCTGGACACCTTGCAGTCGATATCCTTATCTTTCACCACCTGTGGGGGTAAAATCTATGACCTCTGCCCAAATATCCAACAATGGAAGATTATAATCCACAGTTGACTAGCTGAGAAATGTTGCAGTAGTTTAACTGCATTCACCCCACCATCCTGGATTAGGATCATTTGGCTGCAATCTAAATTCGTACCCCCATGCACTTTTGATGAAAAAGTGATATGTGACAGAAAAAAAACGCCCAAAACTTTTATAACAATTTTATTGTAATAAATCTTTGTGTTATTTGTAAGAAGAAGAATGATTGGAGAAAATTCCTATATGAAAATTATTTCTTCCCAATGTTTTTGTTTAGAACTGAAGAATTTTGTCTTTGAAAAAGTTGTTTATACTGTAAAAAATCGTACATAATAATTTACATATATAAAACTTTTATGCGAAATACTATTTTCTTGCAGTTAAAACCAAAATTAAAACTTCAATGAAGATATATAAATTACTGAAATGTATGATTTAAAATTTTCAGAAGAAAGTGTGTGGAGATACCTAGAAAATTAGAACAGACCACTGAAATTGCTATTTGGATGCATGAAGACTTTGATTTTTCTGAAGTGCACACATGAATGACTGGATAAGTAAACATTGGACATATAGGACCTAAGATGGTATTTTAGTGCTACTTGTAGTGCATGTTAACACAACATACAAATGAAGTTGGATTGACGAGAGTACCACTGCCGCTCTGTATCCACACCACAAAAAAAAAGGTGCATCAGAAAAAGGTTATGTCTTATTGTTGGTGAGTCATGCAAGGTGTTAACTACTACTGACTAGGAACTGCTGAATCTGAACAAGACTATCACTGCCAAAGTGATTGTACAGAATGCAGCTGCAAAATGTGACTGATCCAATTGCCAACAATTGCACAAAATTTACCTATTGCATCAAATTACTCATTGCACGGATGATGACCCATGAAGAACTTATAGTGGGGCTAAGGAAGTTCTGCTACACCCACCTGACTGATGCTCTCCTATGATCACTTTTTCCACTCCCTGCAGAACTTCCAGAATCAGGGCTGTCAAAATGACAACGTACCACCTTTGATTCAAAACCAATGTCATTCTATTGCAAAGAAATCCATGATTTGCCTTTTAGCAGAAACTGATAAATAACAATGATGATTATCTTGAACGGTTGTTCTTATGTTTATTTTTTGAGAAAGAATAAAATTTAATTACAGCACTTTCTGATCAACCCAACGTCTATCAAATAATTGTAGATGTCTATTGTTGTTTAGTGTATTTACTCAGTTCGAATTTTTATTAATAATTCATTAAATGTATTTTTTTCTAAACAGTGACAAAACATTGCTTTTTTCATTTGTTTTCTTGTCATGTATTTGTGTCTTAGAATTAAAAGTCATGTAAAACAACAAAATTATTGAATAAATATAAGATGTAACAAGATTCATCATTGTAACTTTAATGTTTTTTTCTTAGATAATTCCTTCTCAAATATCAGAGATTTATAAGCTGAATTTCTTATTGAAAGACATTAATGATAACAAGTGTAACAAGCTATTATGCTAATGGCCTGGCTTAGCACAATAAATGTAAGCAATGAATATAGGGTCACCAAAAAATAAATTTTATCAGCATACATTTGTGTTCTTAAAGTACGAGTTCTCTCCCTTCCATTGTAACTCAGCTTTTTCTTTTTATAAAAAAGATGTTGAAAATTTTCAAGGTAATAAAAACCAGAGATAATTGATTTGAAATTCAACAAGATAGGTCTGGTTAGTCACTCAATAGAAACCGTCACGTGACCAACTTCTTTTGGCAGTATGCCGTGTTGGAGGGTGAGCAATTAAAAAATTGGAAAAGGGGGTGATCAAAGTTACTTATCTTGCTCTTTGTTGGGCAATGATCACTAAAAAAGTCTGAATTTTCAAAAAAAACTAAGGGACCGATTTAGCATAAACTTACATTGTAAATTGAGCTCCCCACTAAAAACCTATTATGGTGGGAATTTTTAAAAAAACAGAAAAGGCGTCTTTTCTAGACATAATAAAGAGTAAATATTAATATTTTCAGCCTTCTAGCTCCATTGGTGGGGCCTGTATATGTGATACATACACATATAGAGAGCCAGCCAGACCAGCTTAAAAACTGAAGAAACCCATATTGACAATTTTGATGACAGTTTTGGTTGACGGTTTCTAAAAGTGAATATTTAATAATTAACTTGAAAAGGTCATAGAAGATAGGCATACAAATAATATAGAACCCAAAAGTGTTCAAATGTTCAAACGAACAATATGTTTGGAAAATTTACACCACCACAATCTTAGTAAAACAAATTCTGCTGTATGATTTAGATAGGTAGTATTCCGACCAATTAGATAATCTATCTATACATGTCAGTACGTAAGAAATATTTGTGGTGAGTGTGGCATGTAGTCACAGAGAAAAATGTATG
>VCCN01002231.1:3213510-3228831 GCA_006491835.1 Architeuthis dux | reverse complement strand
AAGACAGCCTCCTGGCAATCAGTTGGTTATGAGTTCAAATCAGGGTAGGGAATTGTGAATTTTACATATCAGTTTACACCCCTAATTTTGGTGAGGATTGTTCTTGTTATGGTAGGTTACAAAAGAAAATATTCCTTACTAAAAACATTCTATTCTGCATTGCTAATGTGGAGGATATCTTTACACTATATTTACTACAGACACTAATCTGTGCAAAAAGTGACTCACAGCACAAGAAAATTTGAATTTTAACATTCATCCTTTCTGACAAAAATGATAAAATAGAACGCAGACTCAATAAAAATCTAGAATTTTGGCTGAAATACTACAGTAATGTTAGAAGTGATAACATCAAGTTAAAATCCAAAAACTCAATTTTGACTCATCTTAATCACCAAGAAGAAATGCTAAACAAAATTTGTTGCCAACAAGAATCTTCTAGTCCAGTAGACTTCTTTAAGAAATGCAAGAAATGTTCAGAACATCATTTGTCTTTTTGAATGTGAATTGTCACATAAACTTCAACCAACAATAATTTCATTCAAGATTCATTCATTACCTTTCTCCCATTATGAACTTACATATGAGTATATTAACCCCATTAATACCCATATTTACACACTACCAAGATGACATGAATCTACACTATCCCATTACTACCAAGCTATCTAGCTGCTAATACAAATATTCACACTTACAATGCGTCCTTTTGGCTAAGATCAAAGTGTAATATCTGTTCTTCGAAACTGCCAACAAAGTTTGTTTAGCATTTCTTCTTGGTGATTAAGATGAGTCAAAATAGAGTTGTTGGCTTTTAACTCAATGTTATCACTTCTAACATCTCCTGGTTACTGTAGTATTTCAGCCAAAATTCTAGATTTTTATTGAGATTGCGTGGATCAATGTGTCTAAATGACTGTTCATCGATTAGCTAATTGCGTTCTATTTTATCATTTTTGAAGTTCAGAGAACCACTGCCCTTTGGGGGTTCTTGCGGCATGCTCGGGTATCATCCTGGGAGAAGTTGCGCAGGATATCTTGGCTGTGGCTAGGGTCAAAGTGGAGTATCTATTCTTCGAAACCACAATGGCCTCGAAGTTCAGAGAACCACGGCCCTTCAGTGGTCCTTGTGGCATGCTCGGGTATCGTCCTAGGAGAAGTTGCACAGGATATCTTGGCCAGCTGGTCAGGAGGCAATCACCATTAGCATGCTCAGGATTCGTCCTGAGAAGCTTTTGGGATCAACCCCCCCACCCCTTTATCCCGGTCCTCATGGCATTTGACAGGGATTTGGGATTCTCCCCCCTCAAGTCTCTAGTCTCGGGGACATGAGACCCCCCTCCCCACCCCCCTACTGAATCAGGCACTAAATGACCCACCAAGGGTCGATATGCTGTTAAACAAAACAATCAATCAATCAATCAATTGCACTTACAAATCCTACTGTATGCAGAAGACAGTAGAAAGTTTATAACAGAACGTTTTGTTCTTTCTAATTTAGTGTTAATTTGTTATTAAAAAAATACTTTTTGTTAATGTGTGACATAAGGCCTTGTTTATTTTGTTCACCAATTTATAACTATTCCGAATATTTAAAAAATTGTATTCTTATATAGTATATCCTTCACTCTACACCAAAAAATATTTACAAAATCAAATATAGTATCATATCACAGGAGTTTCTATATCACAACTTGGGTGAAATTTTATAAAATTCTGAAAAATGAGATATCTTTAAAGTATGAGGATTGTTATAAACTTAAATTGAACAAATATTAAACAGGTCTAGTTGGTCACTCAATAGAAACTATCACGTGACCAATGTCTTTTGGCAGCATGCCATATTGGGGGTGATCAATTAAAAAATTTGAAATAGGCTGATCAATGAATAATTTACTTCTCTTGCCTTTTATTGGGCCATGATCACTAAAAAAGTTCAAATTTTTAAATTATGAATGCTGCCGGACACAAACTAAGGGACCAATTTAGCATAAACTTACATCGTAAATTGAACCCCCTCTAAAAACCTATTTTGGAGAGAATTTTTTAAAAACAAAAAAAAACGTTTTTTCTAGACATAACAAGGAGTAAATGTTGAAATTTCCAGCCCTCTAGCTCCATTGGTGCAGTCTGTACACATGATACATATATAGCCAGCCAGACCAACTTAAAAACTGAAGAAACCTATGTTGACTATGTTGATGGTTTGTAATACATATTAACTGAAACATTGTGCTAAAAACTACAATGTGATGAGAGAAAACACTGTGGAAAATTCTAGAAACATTTGCTAATGAAAACTTCTACAAACGTAGATGACATTAGCCATAACCACTTTAGCCTTTATATGATATTACCAAAATCCTCCAGCAATGCCTAAAACCTGAGATACTAATCTATTTATTTTTAACCTTTTGTTTTGACTAGTTTCTACTTTCACTTATCAAGCTCACACAAACTATGAATGCCAAAGACTAGTTTCATTTGAGTAAATGGGAAAGTATATTCAGAAACACTGTTAATAAAGGTTTCCCATATTGGAGAATTAGTTCAATTTTTACTTTTTTTTTTGGCTAGGTATAACCAATTTCAATAAGAGAATTGACAGTGGTTAATTACTAATATTCATTGTTAACGAATATTAGTAATTAACCACTGTCAATGAAGGCCGAACAATAGTATCAGTAATACTAACACCTCATCTCAGAAATACCGAACTGAGGTATATGTTTTTGGTCGCGTCTGTGGGTTTATTTGTTTGTTTGTTGGTTCGTATTTTTCCTGTCCGCAAGATATCTCCAAAAGTTCTAAAGGAATTTCATTAGGATTTTCTGGAAGGGTGAACAATAGGCAAAGGAAGAACTGATTTTGGAGCAAATCCATGCACAATTACCTCCCCTACGTCATAGTTAATGTCCTAAACACATAATATCACCATTTTTTTTCCTGATGAATTTCATTCAGTTTTTCTGGAAGAGTGGACAATAGGCAAACAAAGAACTGATTAAATTTTGGAGCGGATCCATGCACAATTACCTCCCCTACGTTATAGTTATATGTCCAGGGCTTTTTGTTACACTGATTTCCTTTTCAGCTCCTTCATATATGAATCAAAGAATTTATGCAACAGTCAAACAGTTAACTACCCTGTCTCTGATCTATCCACTAAATGATTTCAACGATGTTTATGGTTACTGGACAGTGGTGTTGACAGAGGTATGCGCTCACTGAGTGCTTTCTAGTTCCTTTAGTTTTAATTAACATTAAGAAGTTTAAGTTACCCTATTATCATCTGTGTATCTTAAATTCATATTAAACTAGAAAGCACTCATAGAGCGCATACCTCTGCCAACGCCATTGCCAGGGGAAGTAATTGTGCATGGATCCGCCCCCCCAAATTCAAACTCTTCTTTCATAGCCTATTGTCCAACCTTCCACAAAATTTCATTGAGATTCATTGAGAACTTCTAGAGATATCGTGTGGACACGCATGAACTTTTGGCAATATTAGGTGGTATAGACATATAACTACGATGTAGGGGAGGTAATTGTACATAAATCGGCCCCAAAATGTAATCACTTCTTTCATAGCCTATTGTCCACCCTTCCACAAAATCTCATTGAAATTCATTGAGAACTTTTGGAGATATCATCTAGACAGACATGAGCATATACATAAATGTATGGGGGGGGGGGAAATGGGAAAATATCTCTCAATCAAAATGAAATCCATGGATCCGCCCCAATTTAACCATTTCTTCCTTACCCCATTGCCCACCCTTACACAAAATTTCATTGAAATCCATTGAGTACTTCCAGAGATATTGTAAGGACAGACAGATGGACACAACCGAATACATATAACTCCCTAACTTTGGCAGAGGTAAAATCAATTGGATGGATGGGGGTCAACAGTACACACCAGTGAATTTGGTAACATGTCCTTTTGTTGCCTTCACAACCACTAAGTGGTTCTTATAATTCATAATCAGCTTTTTGCAAAATTCAGGAGGTATTTTTTTACCATTCCTCCTTGTAAAATTTCATTAAATCAGTGAGATTTGTTGGTTTTCTAGATTGCACTCTGCACTTCAACTCTTCAAATAATATCTATGGGGTTAAGGTCATGACCCTGTAACAGCCTCTTTAGAACTTTAAATTTGTTCCAATCCAGTCAGCTTGACACTAATTTTGAAGTGTACTTTGGGTCATTGTCTTATTGAAAGACTCAATTTCAACTCAATTCAAACATTTTGCTGAAGACTTCAGGCTTTCCTCCAGGATTTTCATATAGTCGTCTTTTTTCATTATTCCTTCAACCTGGTGAAGAGAACCAGTATCATTGATAGCAAAACACCCGCACAACACAATGCTGCCACTATTATGCTTTACTATAAGAATGATATTCTTTGGTTTAAAAGCTTCTCCTGGTTTTCAGAATACATACTTCCCATCATTGTACCCAAACAGTTCAAATTTAGTTAGAACATTTTTTTAGAACATTTTATTTTAGTGTGAAAAAAAGAAACATAAACATTCGCTCGCTTAATTAATAATTGTCTTTATAATTATCATATTCTGTCGGATATAAAATTTATCCATTCCTTGATTTCATACTGTCGACATAGGGGGCCCACTTCATATCATTTGCCTAATGATACGATTGGTTAGAATAAGGAAGTGAGCAAATGTGTATATTTCCGACTGCTGCCTTGCCATGAGAGTGCCATTAGCTCAGCGGTAAAGAGCAGGACCGCGTATAGGTTGCTTCCAAGGTGGACACAAGTTCGATCCCTGCACTGCACTCGTTTCTTTATTCATTTATACATTCTAGGCTGCCCATTCAGCAATCAGTAACAACGATTCTGGGCTGATATGGGTTCCCAATTAATTATTAATTAATTAATAATTGTCTTTATAATTAGCAATCATATTTACACAATGTCTAGGGCCTTAAACCTTTGCGGTGGTGTAATAAACATTATAATTCTTAAAATCATTTAAATCTGTTGATAGCACTACATATTCTGATAATCTATTCCAAAGTCCTACCACTCTATTGCTAAAAAAGAATTTTCTGATATTCAATCTACTTCTATTTGCTTCTACTGTATATGTGTGGCTTCTCAGTCCCTTGTACCTCCTTCTAGTAAAAAAAAATACATCAGGGTTTACTACTTCTAAACCACATATAATCTTAAACATTTCTATTAAGTCTTCCCGATCCCTCCTATTTTCTAACAATGTTAATTCTAACACTTTTAGTCTATCATCATAACTCATTCTTTTTAATTCCGGTACTAACTTTGCCCGTCTCTGGACTTTTTCTAAAAGATTTTTATCTCTCTATTCAAATACAACCCATTTTCCCAAAAGCTTTGGTCTTTATCAAAGTTATCATTCACAAACTTTAAGTGAATCTTCACGTGTTTAGTTTGCAACAGAAGATTTAGGCTATTCCTGTGTAGTAGTCTTTGGACTGTAGACACGATACATGTGTACTTGTAGACTCTAACTCTTTCACCAGTTTTTAAAATACTGTTGCTGGGTTTAGGTTATTCATGTGTTCTGACATTTATATGTATCTATCTATGTATCCAAGATCAAAGTGTAGTATCTGTTCTCCGAAACCGCCATGGCCTCGAAGTTCAGAGAACCACAACCTTTCGGGGGTCCTTGTGGCATGCTCGGGTATCGTCCTGGGAGAAGTTGCGCAGGATATCTTGGCTGTGGCTAGGATCAAAGTGGAGTATCTATTCTTTGAAACCACCATGGCCACGAAGTTCAGAAAATCACGGCCCTTCGGGGGTCCTTGTGGCATGCTCAGGTATCGTCCTGGGAGAAGTTGAAGTCTCGCCCTTCCCCCTACTAAATTTGGCACTAAATGACCCACCAAGCGTCAATGTGCCATTAAACAAAACAATCAATCAATCAATCTATGTATCCGGACTTCGCCCAGCCCTGACCATTCATAGTAGAACTTGAAATTTTGCACACACACTCCCTTCAATGAGAGGGAAAATGTTTTTCGAAAATTCACCCCAAATATGTTGTCAGTATGGGGGGGGGGGTAAATGCTAGTTTTGTTTTTTTAAATCATGAATTTATGGTTCAAACGTTACTGGTAGCATTTTCATCAAGGTAACTTAATTTCATCACCACCACTGCTTAATTTCCGAGGTACAAAGGAGCATATATGGGTGGCAGTGATTCATAATTTCCCTTGGAATGCTAGCTTTTGTTATCATTGGAATCTGACCAATTTTCATTCTACTGCTCTGTGTATTTTTTACTTTCTTTCTGACCATGACAAAGTCCTTATGGTCCCAGTAGATTTAGACTTTTTAACTATTGACTGCATCAATGGTCTTGGGATTTTCAGTTTTTTAGAAATAGCTCCATGTGACAATCCAGATTTGTGGAAAGTAATAGCTTGAGTTCTGATAACCTCACTGTATTCTATAGATTTCCCAATGGTATTTTTCACACATATGCTAGTGTTATGTGATGTGGACAGAAAGTTGGTTGTTTGTTCAAACTAAATGAGGGCTGTCGTACAAGAAAGATCAGTGTTATACTTTCATGCTAATACACACTTGCTGTTAATCCTTAAACCTCAAAAGGATACATTTCACACCTCCACTATTTAGGTTTTGACATTTTTATGTTGCTTGTATTGTAAAATTTGGGCAAATCACATTTGAATTGCCTTATTTGACATTGTATAGCTATCTGATCTGTTCAGTTTGTGTATTTCACAAAAGAATTTCAAAATGTAAATAAAACAGCTCTGGTTAGTCACTCAAAAGAAACCGTCATGTGACCAATGTCTTTTGGCAGCATGCTGTGTTGGGGGTGATCAATTCAAAAATTGGAAAAAATGGTGATCAATGAATAAGTTACTTCTCTTGCCTTTTGTTGGACAGTAAAGACTAAAATAAAATTTGAATTAAAAAAAACAAGTTTGAATGCTGCCAGACACAAACTAAAGGACCAATTAGCATAAACTTACATTGCAAATTGAAACCCCCACTAAAAATGTATTTAGGGGGTGAATTTTTTTAAAAAAGTTAAAATTTTCAGCCCTCTAGTTCCATACATGCAGCGTGTACGCATGACACATACATACATAGATAGCCAGCTAGCCAACTTAAAAACCTATGTTGACAGTTTTGATGATAGTTTTGGTTGATGGTTACTAATTGAAAATTGTTGTGCTACATGTAAACTTTTGATCTCAGTTGTATATGGAACATTCACTGAGGAATGAACTCACTACAAAGTCTGTCCAAAAAGTGTCCAACCATTTTGAATATCTTGAGAACCAGTTGAGCTTCCTTGATATATCTTGGCAACCAATCACAGGGGACCTTACTGTACACATATGAAGAGATACTCTCTCATGGGGTTACTCAGTCAGCAGTGAGTGAGCTTGTGTACTGTGTGATGTCTCATTCATAATGACCTCATGCAGGGTTTTTGCCAAACATCACATCACCCACATTTGTCAGCCCCACCCACCTACAATTCAGATTTGGTTCCTTGAAACCTCTGGCTTTTTCGCCATTGAAAGGGAGGAGATTTCAGACCGTGGAAAATATTAAGGAGAACGCGATGAGGCAACTGATAGCAATCCCGATAGAGGACTTTGCAAACTGTTTTGAAAAGTTGAACGGATGCTGGGATAAGTGTGTGATTGCCCTAGGTAGGTTATTATTTCATTAATATTAAATGGCTGGATACTTTTCGGCCAGACCTTGTATAGCTATGGCAAATGCTTGTTTTCATCTTAGAATAGGCTTATTATAATTTCATGTAATTGAAAACTTCTAAATACAGCCTCTAGTGAAAAAGGTTCAGCAATTTTCATTAGATAGTAAGTCCATGATCCGTCGCTTCCCTGACAGCTATCTAGCTCAGCTGATGGCTGTTACTGATACTATATGACAGACACAGTAGGTAGGGAGAGGAGAGAAAAGTAGGTTAGGTAGTTTAATAAGAAGGTAGGAAGGGAGAGAGGTTGACTCATGCTACTGATACTATAAGTGTGACAGACACAGCTTTTATTATAGATATGATTTATTGGAGAAGACCATCTTTAGCATAAGGTAACATTTCCTGAGCTCATTCTTAATTGCTTTCAAGATCAGCACATTAACCAGTGCACAGCCACTGGTGCTCCATGAATTTCCTATAACTTTATAATCTAAAAATTCTCAAAAAGAAGATTCTCAGATAAAATCAATGATTGAAATGAAGATTACACACAAACATTAACGGAGCATATGAAGTAACTGGTCTGAAAGAATCAATGTGCAATAGTAACAACACCTCGTTTCAGAAATCTAAGCCTAAGAAATTGACCGAGATTGACTTTTTGGTGAATAACTTTGTACAACTGTAAGTTTAACAGAATACAATCAACAGCAGCCTTAGCTATTTTAAAAACTATCTCTGAAAAACAAAATAAAACAAATCATAGATTCTTTATTATACACTAATTTACTTGGACTATTATCCTCATCTTTGTTGTTTTAGTCACAAGTATTTTGGTGTCTGTGTTGAATAATGCCAGTAGTATTTCATCTGCCGCCGATGTGAGGGAGAGATGAAAGAGAAAACGTCTCGTTCCGGGGCTGCACATTTACGGGAGCTGTGGAAGGAAATAAACTCGGAGAAAAGGGCTCTCCCACGTGAGTGGAGAGAAAGACGACGAAATTCAGTATTTTAAATCTGTTGTCGGTTCGCGGATCACATTCAGTTAAAATTCTAAATGGGTGGTCACTTTGCTGAATCACTACCAGTGATGGTAGTAATTAAAAAATCAAGGCTTCTTCCTCCTCTTTCCTCTCTCACCCCTAACAGGCAGGGGAGCCAAGCCCTCTCTCTTCCGACCCGTTGCTTGTGGGATTCGGATCTAACTGAAACTAAACTGCCCATGATTTTAAAATCACAGCAACCCTTAAAACCACCCATGTTGATTGAACACATTTTCTTATTCCACTGTCCATGCTAGAGGATATCTTGTATCAATTAATTCTTCCTAGTTAATTCATCTTTGTGATGTTGCTTGTCTGCCTCTTCTACTGAACCAGAGTATATGACTTTTTACACCCCACCTAAGGATTGAACTCGCGCCCACCAATGCTTTTATCCTGCAGGACATTCTGGTGGTGGAGATGAGGAGCTAAGATGAGGACACTAGTCTGAGTAAATCAGTGTATAATCTTATTATAATTCACCAAATGTCTGTCTGTCCATCTGTCCGTATGTGACAACCTACTGCAAAAACTACTTGACATAACTCCTTGAGATTTTCTGTGGGTAATCCTGGGAGCCTTAGGTAGGTTTTTAGCAAGTTAATTTAGGTAAATCGAACCAAAAATATGTTTTTTGGGACAGTTCGATTTTGAATGCAAATTCATGCTTTCTTTGGTACTTGATTTAGCGAAATCTGCCTGCCTACTGCCTATTGTTGACAGTCTCAGAGCGTGTGGAGATGGTATAATTGTTACAGAGGGAGATTGAGAGTGTGAGAGAGATATTTTGCTAACAGAAGTGTACAGGGGCCAAGAGAGAAAGAAATTTATTATTAATTATTATTAATTTTTCCCGAAAAATCTGACACCCTCGCTTTTATTCCAACCCCCGCTTTCCTAGGACCAAGTTATCTGTCCACAGCACTCACATACACACTCTGGTCATTAAGTTAAATCATTGGCACACATATTTTCCATGGAACACCCAGGTTCAGATTTTCCTAGAACCACGTTATCTCACCGACATGAAAATATACCACTTGAATTGTAATTCGATACACATGTATACTAAATGTCTAGAAAAGATTTGTATCTTGTCTATCCCTTTTGATAAAGTTGACAAGAACCACTCCAAACAGCTAACATTTACACCAGCCAAAACCTTCCACTTACCTTCTTCTATAAGAAGGCTAACACTTTTCATTCTTCGTCCAATCTTAGTTTTGTTGCCTAGCAGAAATAAGGTTGTTCCAGCATTTTACCAAAGAGACTCGCACTTCTTTTCTTCTTCAATTACGTACGTATGCATTCATACATATACACTCTCTTTCTTACACACATGCTAACATCGAAGGACCCTTTTATTTCTAATAAGAAAGTAATCAACTGAACTTTAAAAGCATTCTTCTTCTCTATAGATGAGAACTAAACACATTGTTAACATGCATTGTGTAATAAATATATTTCTTATTATGTTACATCCTTATCATGCATCTTTATTTCCATTGCAAGAGGCATCTTGCAATGGAAGTTGTTGGCTGGTGTAAATGTTAGCTTTTTGGAGTGGTTCTTGTCAACTTCCTAAAGTTAAAAAGGGATAGACACGATACAAGTCTTTTCTAGACATTTAGTCTACAATGTGTATCAAATTACAATTCAAGTGGTATATTTTCATGTTGGTAAGTCGATTATCTGAACGTGTACTTGTGGACAGATAATTTGGTTCTAGGAAATTCTGAACCTGGGTGTTCCACGGAAAATATGTGTGCCAATGATTTAACTCAATGACCAGAGTGTGTATGTGAGTGCAAAATACATATATGTTATATGTATGTGTTACAAATATTTTGTAAACAGAATTTTTTCTCTTTTTAAACAATCTTTTTTTCTTAATGGAATTTTTCTTTCTTTTTAAATTATCTTTTTTCTTTTCCTTACTTTTTTTACACAAAATGAATTTAATCAAAACAGTAACAATATAATTTAAATTTACTTACCTTTATTTAAAGCTTCCGATATTCAGACTAATCCGATTATTAAAGAGTATATATTACTGACACCTGATGTTATATTCACAATAAAACCATAAATGTAATTTAAATCAATTTAATTTAATTGATTAATAAGAAACAATGTAATTCAATTTGATTTAAATCAATGTAATTTAATTAAGAATTTATTTTAATTTAATTCAATTTAAATCATTGTAATTTAATTAAAAACTAAAAAGAATCAATTTTATTTATTTATGTATTTATTTTGTGTAACTGTTTTGATTAAAATCATATTGTGTAAAAAAAGCAAGAAAAATAGTTTAAAAAGAAAAAAATTCCATTAATGTGTAGATTAATTTTATTTTTCAAACATGGCTTAAAAGTGTATATTTGGTGATAGTCCATACGACAAATACTCTATGAAGGAAAAAGGTGTTTTGGGATGTTTCTGGCCATGACATGCAGAAAATGTCCAAATGCTAAAGATTTTCATAAAAGCAATTATTTTATTATTTATTTTTATTAGATGACATATTGTAAATCATCATTATTAATTTTTAAAAAATTTTTAATACTACTGTAAAAAGTAGTATTAAAATTTTTTTTATCTTAAACTTAAAATCGTCTTAATTTTTCAGTTGCTTTTTTGTCGCAACCTTACGATGTTGGCTTGAGTGAAAAACAATTGGAAAATTAAGAAGAAGGTAAATAGTAGTATAAAAAAATGAATAATAATGATTGTTTATAAAACATTGCAATACTGCAGTACACACCAAAAATAGGAATTTAATAAAAAATACTACTGCAAAAATTTAAATATGACTAAACCAAAAGGTTCATGGCCAATTGCTTTTCAAAAAGCCAGATTTGGCCATAAATTGGCCATACATTGGCCAAAATGGCAACCCTGAACTAAATAAAGCTATCAGTTGTGATTAAAATCTTTTCCTGCCTTTTAAAACATCTAGAGTCATTTTCTGTTCCTCAACCCAACAGCACTTTTTAACATCTTTTACTTTACTCACTTAAAGCACACATTTGAAACATGACCTTCTTTGTCCAATGTCTAAAAAGGGTAACTTCTCAAAACTATCAAACAATTAACTTTCCTAACAACACACTGAAATATTAGCCTCTCTAATTCTCTTAGTGTTCTTCTGGGTGTAGCTTAGAGGTTAGAGAACAGGATCACAAGCTGAGTGCAGGGGCGGATTCAGCCGGTTAAGCTGACCTTCTTCCAAACTTGGGGGTGGGGATTTTAGGGGGATCTGAATTTTGAAAATTATGTAGCCAAGATTGGCTAAAATTGCATTTCAGGACATATCAGCTACTGAAATTAAGATAAATAAAATATTTTTAAAAAATTCTAAGGGTCTTGAAGGTTATCATGTGTTGAGACAAAAAGATTTAAAATTCGGTAGACGCTCAGAAAACAGTATAAATAAAGATTTTCGGAAAGAGACCCTGGAAAACCCCCTAAAAAGTAAAAGAAAACTGATTTCAATACAAAGAGTTCTGTCCTTTTACAGCCAGGAATTCATAGTAGTCACAATGTCTGTGACATATAAATATTAACTTGCATCAATTGCCCCGACAGAATCATTTGAATCTGAAGAAAACTTGAACAGCAAAGATATTGTTGATTGTAGCCAAAATAAAACCAAAACAGATGAGAATTTAGAAAAAAATATCAACCTTTAATAAAATGAAAAGAATGCTATTTTTTTACATTTTTTGCTTTACACTACTAGAAAAAAAGATCCCTCTCTTTCCATATGGACAGTATACTTGAAGAAGGCCATAGAATGGATCGCCCAAAACATTCTATTGACAACATCACAGACTTGAACAAGAGATTCAATTGTCTGAAAAGAATATGTAATCCCTAGTACCTTATATACAATCTAATTATAATTGAGGTCAAATAAGTTCTTGATCCTTGGGTAAACTCTAATTATCATATTCAGTTAATTTTTATTTTATTTGAGAGACATAACTCCAAAGAAAAGGAATGAATGAAACTGAATTAAATGATGCAGGGGTGCCCCAAGGATCCATCTTGGGGCTTACACTATTCCTTTTGTTTATAAATGATCTACCCAAACATGTAATCAGGTCCTTTATAGACTTATATGTGGATGACTGTACACTTTATGGTCTTACTTCTAAAAATATGAGTCATCGGGACCTAACATCAGATTTTTCCAGTGAACTCACTGTGATTGTTAAATGGGGTATCAAATGGCTTGTTAAATTCAATCCATCCAAAACCAAACTTGTATCTTTCCAACATCACTGTGCAAAAACTGGCTTTCCATCTATCTCGATGGATGGCACTATTTTGGAGGAGACCCCCTGCCTAGATAATATTCTGGGTGTCAAATTCACACCTGATTTGAAATGGGACTCTTACATTACTTATGTTGCCAAGGACACAGCTAAAATGGTAAGATCCTTTTACTAATTGAGAAGGTTTTTAACACCTAAAGCACTATTATACCTCTATAAGAGCCAAATCCTTCCAAAAATGGAGTACAGAAGTGAATCTGTAGACTCATGGCTGATGAGCTTTTTTCCTCACTCCAACCATTGTCTCATCATTGTAATGTTGCAAGTTTGGCACCTTTCTACCGTTACTTCCATCGAAAGTGTTCAAATGAACTACATTCCCTAGTCTCTCCTGGTCAAGGACACAGCTAAAATGGTAGGATCCTTTTAGCGCTATTATACCTCTATAAGACCCAAATCCATCCAAAAATGGAGTACTGCGTGCACATCATGGCAGGCTCCTCCCATCAGGCACTTCCCACACTCGATAGAGTATAGAAGTGAATGTGTGGACTCGTGGGTGATGAGCTTTTTTCCTCACTCCAACCATTGTCTCATCATTGTAATGTTGCAAGTTTGGCACCTTTCTACCGTTACTTCCATCGAAAGTGTTCAGATGAACTACATTCCTTGGTCCCTGCTGTCTGGGAATTTTCAGTTGAAATTCAGTCTGCAATTAAGGCACATCCATACTTTTTAGATATATCTAGGACTCGCCGCAAGTTCCATGCAAATAGCTTCTTCTCAAGAACATCTGCTATATGGAACAAACTCCCTTCCGAATGTTTTCCTGGCGAGTACAATCCTGACATTTTTAAATCCAGAGTGAATAAGTGTCTACCCAATGTTAGTCATTTTTAAAAAAAATTCTCTTATTGCTCTTCATTTTTAGTGTTTCTAACTCCTATAAGACATTTTAACTCTCTTATTAAATCTGTGGCATAAATAACTCCCTTCTTACTAACCCTTTGATGTGATAAATGGCCGAACGGCCTTGCTTAAGGTGACCAAAAGTAAACAAAAAAGAAAGAAAAATGTCTTGCAAAATAACTGGAGGTGTTTAATTTTAGAGTTTGTGGAAAGCAGGTCATATATTACAAGGCAGGGACAGAAATGATGGATGAGAGCCTAAAGTGGATCAGATCAAATATCAAGATGTTTGGCACCAGTCAAACTATAAGAACTTATGACTGGGTCATGCCATGCCTATAAAGGGATTGAATAACCAAGAATAAGGGGTGAAAGGGGAAGATTTGACTAAATTGAAACATGTTGTTATCAAAATATTAGATTG
This sequence comes from Architeuthis dux, assembly GCA_006491835.1. Lineage (NCBI taxonomy): Eukaryota > Metazoa > Mollusca > Cephalopoda > Oegopsida > Architeuthidae > Architeuthis > Architeuthis dux. Next base: position 3,214,456 of record VCCN01002231.1, on the reverse strand, counting down.
CATTCAAGATGGTGATCAAATCAAGATAAATCACTTTGGGATCAGACAGAAGGGATTTTCTGCCTGATCCTAAGATAATTTTAGTGGGTTGACTGCTCCTTTCTTACTGCCCAGATACTTAAAGAGTCCCTAACATTTGAATAATATTAGAAACCATCAACCAAAACTATCAACATCAACATAGGTTTCTTCAGTTTTTAAGTTGGTCTGGCTGGCTATCTATTTATGTATGTGTTGCATGTACAGGCTGCACTAGATTGGATTGGATTGATTTGCTTAGCGGCATATCAACCCTTGATGAGTCATTTAATGCTGTAATCAGTTTAAAATTCTGAAAGTTGGAGGTTTATTTTTTTTTAACAGTCTTGCGACTTTGGTGAAAGAACAGGTGGCCCCTGTTTGGTGGTGGTCTTACCCCTCTGCAGGGGATGCAGTCGGCATATTCTAGGCCGCAGCTGACAGGGCCAGGCTGCACTAGAGGGCTGAACATTTAAACATTTACTTATGTCTAGAAAAACCTTTTTTTTTAAATTCCCCCCAAAAACAGGTTTTTAGTGGGGGGGTTCAATTTACAATGTAAGTTTATGCTAAATTGGTCCCTTAGTTTGTGTCTTTATACTTGTTTAGAATCAAATTTTACTGAGTTATCATCACCATAAAATTATACATACACACATATGTATATATATTCGAAAAGATGGATATTATTAATCACTGCTATCCACAACACTGGTGTATTGCTGGGTTTAGGTTATTCATGCGTTCTGACATTTATATGTATCTATCTATGTATTCTGGACTTCACCCAGCCCTTACCATTCATAGTTGCAACTTTAAATTTTGCACACACACTCCCCACAATGAGTAGGGAAAATGTTTTTTATTGTTTTTTGAAAATTTCCTCCCAAAATAGGTTTTTATAGGGGGTTCAATATGCAATGTAAGT
>VCCN01002231.1:3164417-3196405 GCA_006491835.1 Architeuthis dux | reverse complement strand
GATTATTATGAGTAAAATAAACCAGGCTTTTTATTTTAAGAGCACAAAGCAGTTGGGTGAGAAATTGATCATAATAGAAGTAAATTAAAAGTAGGTAAAACAAATACTGAAATAATACAAAGTCAAAGTACAAAAGCTACCAAGGAAACTATTATATAATAATAGACCCTTTGTATGAAAGGTTCACTTTGCAAAGGAAATGAATTAAATGTAAATAATTATATTAGTTGCACATGTATTTTAATGGTACTATAACACAGTGGGTATAAAAAAATGACACTAAATCTGAAGACCTTTCACTTTAGGTAATAGGAATGATATTGAGTTAAAGCTGAAATCCTGTAAATTGTAAATATAGCAGCATGATTGATTTGTTTTGATCTTTAGATCAAACAAATGTTTATGTGAATCTTTTGTTTTGATATAGATTATCTTTCATAGCATATGGGAATAAAACTTGCAATTCACCTTTCTCAAGAACTTGTGTATTTTTGCAGTAATGACAGTCTTTTAAAGTTACTGTAATTTAATAAAACTTCTGACAAGAATTAAATTTTATTCGTTAGTTAAATTGTATTTGTTAGTGTGGCCATTTTAAATATGTGGGTCTTGATAACTTATATCTATAATGTGATAGATATAAGCTGAAGAAATTGGATTGTTGTTTTCTTTATTCATTTATAATAAAGCCAATTGTTTATTACTTTATATGAGGATTGCAAAATTCTGTAGACCTAGGGTCCTTATTATTACAGCCTGACAAAGAATTGTAAGATAATAGTGATCCTTTCAACATTTCTTCTAGAAGAGACCAAGGTAAAGGAAATACTCGGTTGACTTTTTCCAAAATTCTCAAAAGAATTTATGCTGTGTTCTATAAATAATAAAACCTATTGAATAATGAAATTCAATATGGGCTATGTTAACAATGTTAGTAGGCCAAAGTGTAGGTCAAGTTCTTTTGTTTTGATTCAAACCATATACACTGACAGTATTTCTTAAATCTTATGAACTACATGATTTATCCTTTTGAAAGACCAGTGAATGAAAGATAATATTTGGTTGTGGTTAAAAGATGTACATTGGCTGTATAACTCCAAACTTGTTGATATTTATACCATATGCATATTGCACATTTTATATTGTAAAGATTTTCAGTGGACTGCAAGGGAAATGTGAAATTTTCTGACTTGAAGTCAGGATATTTTAGGGTGAACGTTTGTTTCTGGGTGTGATGTCAGTCCTCATTTTATATATTGAATTAACGAGAGACTTGTGCAACATTACTCTTTAAATTATATTATTATGGCATAGCCAAAATTACAAGATCAGACATAGTTGGATTCATGCCTTTCCCCAGAGCATTAGAATGAAAGTGGCCACAACTAGATTTGAAACTTGATTTGCTAATTATGTTTTTTGAGTCACTACCAACTGTACCAATTTGCACCACTTGCCTTCTGAGTAAACAATTAATGAGTGTCATTCACTTGGCATTAAGATTGGAACCTTGGTCATCTCTTATAATCTTATGCTCTAACCATTCAGCTATATTTACTAATGAAAAACTGGATTTGTGTTAAGTAATCTACAAAAGGATATTCTAATATTGGGTTAAATCCAGAATCAAGTACAATTAACTCACAGCTTATGACCTAGCTTTATGTGAACTAAATTTCCTGTGGAGAGCTGAGGCAAAGGTACTTACTGATAGAAAAGACCACAGTATGGAGACACTAGACACAAGAGATTGGTGGAGTCATTGTATTTAAATTTTGCTTTGTTTTAGATTAAAAATCCAGTTTATTCTTTCATTGCCTATTACTTATAGTTAAAGAAGCCTTAAATAGTTATGTATTTCCAACTAGTGCCAGAGGTCAGTGTTCGACCTCAATTAAAAGCCAGGATTTTGAATGCTGACTTTCTAGGCATCCGACTCTCCTCCACTTGGAAGATTGGCATAACAGCATCTTCTTCTTTCCATTTCACCTTACTTCGGCCTTGTGCCATGCTAAGCTTAGTAAATACTAACATAAAATTATTTACACTGTTACATTTTTACAAAGTCATTTTTGATTAATCTAAAATAGATACCAATATAGTAACTTAACAATTCGTGAATATAGTCAATAAATCTTATTGTTTCTTGAGAGCAGTAACTATTGAAGGTAAGTTCTAAATACAAGTGCCTGATAATGAAACTTGAAACCTGCATGCTGCAGTGTGAATACTCTTAAATTTAAAAAAATCATTTAATGTTTAGAAGTAAGCGTTTTCAATCTTGGAAGCATCCTTTTAGATTGTTCCAGAAAAAAACTTGCTTTGAATAAAGTATTCATTGTTTTCGGAGAAAAACACAAAGCAAATTTCATTTTGCTTTGTCTGGCAATCTGAGACGTGGTATTGTTGCTATACCATTAATTATTCGGACAAGCCTCTTTTTAATTGGTTTGATCTCATCATTTTGGACAACTTTCTTCAGGTATATGCTGCATCCAGTAACACACACAGAGTTAGGGACAATACTTTTTATTTATTGAATATTTGTCTCAAGACTCAAATCTGGTTTGTTGAGCACAAGTGCAGATGCCAAGTGTAAAGAAGAAAAAAAGCTAAAGAACCCCAAATCTAATCACTTATTGTTATTCTGTCAGTAAATATCTGCCAAGTTTCATCAGGATTCATCTGATTATTATTATTACTTAGTTATCTTGAGTGCTCACAAAGAAAGGTCTGATTACAGTTCCTTGCTTTGCTATATTAAACCAAGATTTTGAGCTTATGGGAAGAATTGGTCATTTAAGACATTTGCTCTCCGACTTCTTTTGGGGAGATGGCTACAACTTGATCATTCTCTCTTAATAATATAAGTAATATTGGTAGTGAGCAGTTATCTTTTTCTTTTTCTTTATATGGTGTCTGTCCTTTTTTGGGAATTGAAGTTTGTATGTGGATTGGGTTATAGTGAAGATGACTTGTCCCCCGTGTATGGGTAAAATAGCAAGGCAGACTAGACTCTAGCCTTGGGAGGCAACCAGTCTAGGAGAAGGACAACTCTGAATTCAAAACCAGGACCTGGCATCCTTAAGGCAGTCCGACATTGTCTTCAGCATCGTTCTGGCAACTATTGTGCCAAGCTGTGTTTTGTCCTTGCTCTTCCCTTGGACAACATTGGTCCGTGGAGAGGGGAGACTTGCTGTATGGGCAACCGCCTATCTTCCATATAACCTTGCCTAGGCCTGCGTCCTGGAGAGACTGAGAGTAAGACTTTCCGGGTATGGATCCATAGTCTTGTGAGACTGACAGATGCCACCGAGGATGACTTGTGCAGCATTGCCCTCAGTCATATCATTTTGTCATATACTTGTAACATGACAATGACAGATGATGAGACAGGACACTGGGAAATTCAGGTTTATTCTTTTCTCAAGGTCATTATGAAATGCCACCAGTAGTCAGCAACCAAAATTTAAACTATTTTTTTGGCTTTGTTTTCTTTTAGGTTATCTATTATGCCATTTTGCACTTCTAGAGATAACTTTAACATAACTTTGTATAATAATGAACCATTGTTATTGCCATCAAAAAACATAATCCAATATCTTCAAGTATCAATTTCTTGATATTTTCTTCATGTAATTGTGTGTCATGCTATACTAATTTAAATTAGCATTACAAGGTGGGTTGGTAAGATTTGACAGTAGCATAGTTTTAATACTGCAATGTGAAAACGTGTCTGAGATCCTAATGTCTGATTATATAATTGCCAATTTATTTCTGCTTGTTTGACAAAAGCTCTTCTGTCCATATGACCATGTAAGATAGTGTTCTACCTGATCAGGTGATGAAAGACATTTTATGATATTACTGCACACACTACTTTTGTAGCCACTGAAATTGCACAAATATGTTAATGGAAGCCAGACATGGTTTTTAAATTTGTTTTTGTATATATTAATTAAAATATTTAGCTCCACATTTGTCTTCTAAAATTTGTTATTCTGGTCTGTAGATATGCAGTATAAGTTTTTACTCTCATTTTTTATTGGAATTCTAAAACACTTTTGATTCATCTGTGAAAGCCATAAACCATATCTTTGGTAATATCTTTAACTAATAGTTTTGGTATCTTAAATTTTATATTTTACCATGTCTCTGATTTCTTTAATATTTATATACTGTAGACGTAAGCCTTAGAGAACTACTCTTCTGAAAAGTATGTAAATATCTGAAAATGATTGTGAAAACAATTTAGTTTACTTACTGTGAATTAATATCGCTCAATATTGAAACCAGAGGGACCAACAATTGTTGTTATGGTCAGCTATTCTCAACCTTTTTTTTTTTTTTTGTTTTTGTTGGGCCACAGCTCCTGTAAGAGCTCTTCTTCTCAAACAGGGATACAACGGGAGCAGATAAGACCAATTCATTTCCAAGAGGGCCATCTGTCTCCTGTTGAGAACGGCTGGTTTCGGTGAATTGATTTACAATTTCTAGAATTATGGAAACATAACACCAGAAATTAAGCAAGGTATCAATAATGGAATCTGAGCAGGAGTGTATTATGCTATTCCTTTTTTTCTTAGAATCCAGCTTTCCCCCAAAAAGGTGTTTGAATGATTTGATTGGTGAATGATTTTGCAAAACTAAACTTCTCCCTGCTTGCTGGTAGGCAGATGACCAACTTTATGTTTATAAGAGGAAGCACAAGTCTCTTGCAAAACATCTTTTTCTGTTTGTGATCGGATGAGAATTTCCAAGTAAAAAATCTTGAAAGTATAAAAGTCCCCGGCAGAAAACTGTTGAAATAGAGGAGAGAGAGAGATAGATTGGGCCAGTGGGTGTTTGTCTCTCACAACCGATATAATATGGTATGCTGAACTACCAGGGGCAATTAGTTGTTTATTAGCACTCTGAATTAATCGTTTTTTAATTTTCAGTAATTAGGTGTCCAGGAATCTGTTTTTCAATTCCTAGGACTTTGTCAACATTATAGCCAAATTTCAGCAAAATCGGTCAAGATTTGAGAATATTTCCCAATTGTAAACAGAAACGTTTTTGCTTATAAAATGTAAACAATCAGATTGGCCATAACTCACCACCCAGGTAGCATCTCTCCACAAGCCTCCATACAAAATTTCATTGAAATATATTAAGGAATTACAAAGTTATTCAAATGAGAAAATGGATACGACGACGACAGACACCAATAGCGAATGATAGTCAAACTGTTCATTAGCTGACTATGCAAAGATTTGTGTACTGACCCGCCAAGCTTTTAAGTCGGTAGTATTTTATAAGCAATAGTATTTTATTTACTTCCTTGGGATCATTTTATATTTGATTTTAAAGATATTTATCCTTGGTAGATCTTGTTTTCAATTAGACAGGTTTTATTCTTTATAAATTCTCCATTCTTATTAACTTGATCTCTATGTATAAGTACTGTATTATAAGATTGTAGTCCTGTTTTAGCTTCGGAAACCAGACAATGATTGCTTTATGTTTGTCTCTGTTGACATCTCATATGTTTGCATGAGACTTTTAAATGTGCTTCATGGAAAACATTCCAGTTTATTGATTTTATATTTTTTGCATTGCAGATTTGATATTGATGGGTAGCTTGTATATCGGATCGCCTAGAGTATTATTACTACTATTGTTATTCCAGTGTTTCAAACATCTTATTTTGAAGAATTATATCAAGTTTTGTTATACATTCTGAAGACTGTTTATGCTTGACTCTTAAATTCATGGGCCGCTAGTAATTGCTCGTAACTGATATTGTAGCCATAGGTTTTGAATTAAGGCACCGCTAAAAAAAAAAAAGTTTTGATCTCTTTTTGGGGCTAAATGTCCCCTTTAGGCCTTCCACAAGAACTATCTGAAAACTCGACCTATGGGCGGGTTTTCAGCTAGTCTGTAAAATCCATGATCTTCAATGTTATAAATATCTATACTTACGGAGGAGATGGTTTCTGTGTGGTTGTAAAATGCTCTTGATGCATGAAGTACCAGCACTGTTAGCTATTGACACACAGTAACGTGACTGCACCAGGATGTTCATTATATGTCACTTAGTACACTTCATGAGTTAAAATCAATGATAAAATATAATATTATATGAGAGACTGCAGATCAATTAAATTGTATGTGACACCGGTGTCACAGTGGGTTCTTATGGGTTTTAAAGGTGTCCAAATGGCTAATTTGGTTTCATATACAGAGGAAGCTGTTTATTATAATCATGGATAATCTTATTGAACAGTTATTGTTATCAAAATCTGTATTTAAAAATACTTTATTTAAAATGAATTAAAAATTCATTAAAAAAAAATTTCATATTGATTTTTATAATGCAAGTTTATAACATAACAATGAATGTAAATTTATGACAATGAATGGTACCAATTTTTATATCCTTTGCTTAATGTTATCAGCCAGTTATTGTTATAAAAAAGACCCTGTTCCAAAGTGATCACAATAAGCGGCTTCCTCCATGCGAATATTCTTTTCTTGTAAATATACCAGTTTTGGGAGCATTTTGTACAGGATAACTTAGTAACCTTGTTGGCAAGAATACATCCTGCAGATAATTAACAAGAAACACAAGGACTTATTCACTAAATATTTGTGAGAGCAAAATACAATTTTGCTTGACACTGCCTAACCCATCTAGGTATCTATGTATCAAAGCATGTGTGAAAAATGTATTTATTTACTTGAAAAAATAGCAAAACAATGTCAAGGGTCTCAATATAACCATACTTACTACCTATATACAGCAAATTTACTGATTTTTGCTGCAAGATTTCCATATTGGCACAGGGCCTTCTTAACATGACATAGTAAGGGGAAAAATTATAGCTTTCTACTTTGTACTAGAGCCAACAAGATAGGGTCATCACATGATACAAAAGATTGAAAAGTAAGAAACATTAGTCATGTTTTTAAAACTGTAGAAATGAGCTGTTTCAGAGTAAGTTTCTTTAAATTTTTTTTTTTTTAGACTAGTTAATACTATAACTCAAGTCTTTTGATTCGAGTGGAATTACAAGAGCACTAAGTAGATATTTTTTACTTTGTGGGTATTACAGATTTTACCAGTTCTCAAAAGGACACTTTGCCTTGAATTGGAATCTATTTTCCTTTTAGTAATGAATATCGTTGACACAATTTAGTATTGACGCTCAAACCTGATGGCTTGAAATCCCAAGTGCTATAATGAATTATACTTGAAGGTGTATGCACAACATTGTTTTTCAGTTCTTTAAGGATATGCTGTTAGGAGAAAGCAAACTTTAAAAGCCAATTCCACATTCACATAGTTATGGTATTATTACTTTGATGTGATGAATACTCACTTGTACTACTTGAATATCAAGGATTTTACTTGTACTAGTAGTTGGGAGGGACCTGTTTTACCCATGTTTGACATCAGTGAATGGGATGGAACTTCAAACTACTTGGCCTTTAGTTCTTAGCTCTACTAATGACTTTTAACAGCAGATTCAAATGAGATTTATGCTACTTTAGTATTGTTCATTTCTAAATACAATGCTGGCCACTCAGTAAAGGGACTTCCTATTTTAATTTATTTCATCAGTTTTTCTTCTCATGAGTGAATGTGTGATAATGATTTGTTCAGGATGAAACTTCAGATCTGAAAGAATTCATTCTGAGTCGTAACCAAAAGAAAGGTCATATTAAAGGAATAGTGTATAGAATTGATACTCTGACACTGTGCCTAGAATTGATACTCTGACACTGTGCCTAGAATTGATACTCTGACACTGTGCCTATGTGATAAGCGACTTCGATATCAATGAATATGAGGTGTTATTTTTATTTTATGTTCTTGCACAAAATTTTGAAAATACCTGTGACACTTAGTATTTTTGGCACCATTCTGTTCTGTAGTTGGCCAGTCACTGAGTATTTATTGGATTCTTTTTGTCCATATATTTGATCTTCTTTAAATGGAAAATCTGTTTTCTTTTTTTTTTTTTTAGCTATTTATGTACTAAACTAATTCCTCACTTTATATCCTATACAAATCTCTGGTGTACTCGAGGTGCTTAGTATATGTAACGGTATTTGTAAGATGAAACACCATTAGAACTTATGAATGTTTAAATTATTATCTTCGTTGTAATTCAATGATGTATTCAGATCAATACCTTTTCTGTTTTAATCAAATTGTTACAATGGATTATATTCTAGTTTTCATCAGTGCTGTGCTATAGCTTACAATATATGCCAGTATATAAAATGGACATTTAATTATAAAAAATAATGCAAATATTACACTTCATCCAACATGTTGGTATTATGACTAGGGGGCCATCTACTGAAGCTCAATATGGAGAGTTATGGGGCTTGGAGGAGTTGCAGTGAATGGTAGTCCTCTAAATACCCAACCCTTGTAAACCATTCATCTTCTAGTCTGGAATATATGATAATCTTCTTGGAGCTTCTTAATTAAATTTTTATTTTAGGCTTTGTCAATTCTGGTGCCCAAGTTAAGAATTGAACTTTGTATGTCATTCTTAGTAAAACAATTCTTCAAACAATGGGATTAAAATCATCTCCCTATGAATAGGTATATATCCTCAGTAAGACCAGTGAACTTGATCAGCTCAGATTGAAGATGATACCATGTGTTACAGACTGGACAAGAAGAACCAGAATTTTCTATATGGGATATCACCATCCTGATTGATAAAAAAACATCAAAGATACAGGCTAACTAGCTAAATTATAATACTTCACCTCAAAATAACAACAAACAAACAAGATTTGTGTCTAATTATTTTGTAGAAACAGTGAATTTTCCCATTATTCTCAAACTTTCTGTCAACTTATCAAAATTGTACTCTACACTTGGATACAAATGTTATATTGTACTAAATGGTTGTAAATTATATTATTAAAGTGATTTCAAATTTATATTAATATTGTTTACATTATTGTAACTAACTTTTGATATGAAATCCCGAAAAACAATAGAAACTAGTAAATGTAGTTCATAGTCTTAGCAATAACAGAATGTAGCCTAATGAATAGAGCATGAGTATGTAGAGCTGATGAATATTTTAATGTTGTTTGCCTGTTTATAGTATTATGACTAATACCCTTAAAAAAGGCATGAATCTAAAAATGATGACTCAATAAAGATTACACTATCTCAAGTGAGGAAATGTTAAACCCAGCAGAAAGAGGGTTGCAAATCACTACCTTGAATATCACAGTAAATAACTGATTCTCTGAAGGGTGTATAGCATTGTAAAAAGAAATTTTATCACTGATAGTTTTAAAAAGCAAGATAACTTTCTTGTCATTATTAAAGATTTTGCTAATATTTTGGTATCCATGTATAATTATTTCTACATATCTTGATTTGTATATTTTACTGATAAATATCAGGTGAATTATTTGATTTTTTTCCAAGATGTTGAATTAACAAGTCGATGTTTATGTTTAGGCATTAAACAATTTAAAACCATTTGTCCATAGTAACTAATAAATCAGATATATATTTGGGATTGTTAATAAGGAACATCTGTTGATTGATTTATCACATATCTGTAAATATCTTAAATATTTTGTACATTAAAAAGCAACACAGTACCTTGAAATATTCAGATATACTCAATTATTTATTTACAAAATGATTTTTAGTTAGAATACTATTTACATTGAATGCAATAAAATTTCATGCATTTTTTTTTATTTTGTACATTGTATTTTAAATTTATGAAAATCTTGGCAAAAATTGTAAGAAACCAAATAGTTTAATGATTTATCAAATAGCACAATATAATTTAACTTTTTTTTTATAGGAATGTAAAACTATATTTTGCCAATGTAGTCTACAGAGAATGTAGCAAGTTACAAAAAAAAGTCTTTTCAAAATAAACCATTCATTAGTTATTCTAGTATTAAACATTAAAGTATCAAATCCTTTCAATGTGAAAGGAAGTGATGCTTGATACTAAATAATCCACATTGGTGTCAGTGTTCCAATAAAGCAGTTTCATAAGGCACAGTGACGAATGCCAATAGATTATCTGTCATTACAATTTAAACCTAAAAACCAGATCATGTGTAGTTGTTACAAAAGGTTTATATGTAACTATTGAATTGATGTGGAGGTCGGAGTGGTGTAACAGTTACATGCACGGAAAATGGAATCTGCAAGCCAAATTCAAATTCCAGTTGAGACTGTTTGCGTTCACTTTGCACTAATGCCCTTTGGAAAGGCATGATTCCATCTCTCTCCCACCCAGTTATGAGTAAAATGATGGCAGACTAGGCCCTCTAGCCTTGGTTGGCAGCCAGTCTAGGAGAAGGACAACTCCGAATTCAAAAACAGGAGTGGAATTTCTGTGTAGAAATAGCAGGGGAGGGGCTTGCAATCCCACCCTGTAAAAACCCTCTTGCTAAAAGATGATTAGCTCGCAAAAAACTCCCAACCAGATGAGTTGCCAGCTGAATCAGTCTCTTAACTTATGCCATTTATCTTTGATTACAAAATAATCAGATTTTACCATCAACTTTACTCAATCATTCTACTTAAAGTGTCATTAAAATCTAAAATGGGTTTTATGAAAGATTTTGAAAAAGTATGGAATTTCACTTTTTTATATCTGATATGTATGTTTGAAAATAAGCAATAAAGGTTCACTAACTAATTGTATTCCTATTGAGTGACAGTTGTCTGAATTGCAAGTGTAATCTATTCATGTCTGAAGCGTACTATGTTTTGTCATGAAAATATATATAGTATCTCCTATTAATTTGAAAGAAATGTAGGTTATGTCTTAATATATCTTGATTTTCAGACACTGACAAAGTCTTGCACATTTGATAAGTCTATAAGTCAACTAAGTACTTCAGCTTAGCAAAATTACTTTGCCATTACGTATTCCAGTGCTGGGTCGTTGGGGCACCACCGATAATTTCATCATGAGTGAGATAGCCTGACGGAGCCCCTCCCTCCTCAGGCTTGTTTGGAATCAGATTTGTCTGTCCAAGACTGGTTGCCAACCATGACTAGAGAGATTGGTTTTCCCTACTATTTACCCATAGCTGGTGGGAGAAGAGATGGATTCCTGTCTTTCCCAAGGGCTTTAGTGTGAAGTGAACTCAAACTGTCTCTGACAGTTTAAACTCTCTTCTCTGCCTTTAACTGTTGGGCCACTCACTCTGTACTTCCTTAGCATATCCACATCAGATCTGCATTTAAGCTTTTGCAAAGGTCATTGTTTTGACTGTTCATTTTCAATGTCTCAGCTGGTAAAAAAAAGAACAGAAAACATTGAATTCAAGAAAAAGATTCATTTTTACAGGATAATTTTGATAATTAGATGCTAGATCATTTGCAAGTATAATTCAGTGATAGAACATTCCAATAATGGTCACAACAATTGATGTTTTAGTTTCTCTTGCTAAGTCAGTGTGACTTTTTGCACAGAAGGAAAACTCAAACCTATACAATGGCTATCGTGAACCAATCACGATTATAAAATAACTGCAGAAAATTTGCACTTGTATACATTTTAGCATTTTAAGTACCAGGTGGAAGTTACCACATTATACTATTAAAAGTACTTGTTAGAAGTTTTTTCCAATGACATTCTGTGTCTGCTGTATTTATATTGATAAAATGAGTTCTTATGTACTAGTACTATGCATACCCAATATTCCAGTATTAACAATGTGTCAAACGTTGCATATTTCTTTAACTATCAAATAATGTAATTGTGTGAGTGTATGTGTGTAATCATTACTCCAATAGTCTTCATACTATTGTTAAAGAAATAGATGGGGGTGAGGCTTTTTGATTTTAAATGTAAAATCAAAGGTTAAATGTATCAACTATATTACAAGATTATTGTCTACTAATTAAAAGAAAAAAATTGTCAAAAATCAGATTCATAACATCAATAATTCTTATTTAAGCTAAAAAATTTGCTCCTGCTCAAGATATATTTATATTGATTTATATGCTATCTAGGAAGTTAGTTTTTTGTTTTGTATGATTTGTTCTTGAGGTCACTGTGGTTGAATTAGTATTTTAAAAAAAAGCATTACTTAAATTTGGGATAAACTAATATATATATTGGTTCATAACAACCTGTACAGCTGGTTTCACAATTAGATCAGATGAATGGTTCATCTGATGATCTAATTGTGAAACCAACTGTACAGGTTGTTATGAACCAATAAAAATTATTTCTCCAATATTAGCTCTACTAATGTATAGAGCCTTCTTCGTTGAAAACGGGTCTACTAATGTATCTATGCACAATTGTGTTGCATATTTATGACTACTTGTATATACAGGGTATACTCTCAAAATGTACACACACTTTGTTAAAAGCAGCTATGGTTATTACCTAAAGGTTCAGCACTTTCATGATAAAACAAAGTTTAGAAAGAAAAGCATTAGATGTTTGTTTGAAAGGTGCTTTATTTTAATTGTTCAAAATGTTCTCCTGCATTAAAAAGTTACTAACATCAACTAATATGTCTCTTGTAATTATGTAAGTTTGTAAGTTCACTAATTGCAGTCCATAATTGTATAAGTTTATTGGTTTTCTATAAACCTTCTTACGGTATCCTCATAAGAAATAAAGTGGTGTTAAATCTGTTGGGGAAATGTTTCCTTAAGATAAGACCTGACAATACAATGGGGGAGGTGCTCCAACTTGTTGAAAATAAAACACTCCTCCTTTTCATCAAATAGGCAAATAATCCCTTATACTGTTGATATTTTGAAAATTTGCTTTTTTACACCATGCATATAAACAGTTGTAAAAGATATCCAGTTTATCATAACTTCTAAAAATTCAAAAGAAAAAAGTAACATTGTTTTACAGCCATTGCTTTCAGTAATCAAATATTTCACTGAAGTGATTATTCATCTTTCTCATGGATCATTTTTTATAACTTCATTCACATAATGGTTATAAATATTGTTTAAACAATGTTCAGGCTTTATGTATTAAAATGTCAATGAATTTCATGCTTACAATTGTCTCTTACTTAGGAAGTTACTATATTTATTGAAGTACAGGGTAATTCCAAACTTATGAAATCCACAGAATTTTTAATTATGATAAAACAGAAAATATTGTATAAAATATGATTAATAATAAATAGGTGTTTTATTTCTGTTATTCTGATATTGGAGAGAGAGGGAGAAAAAAGGTAGTACTAATGTCTTTGTATTGTCTATAACTAATGTCTTTCATACCTAATTTAAATTAGGTAAGATTCAGATTCTAATGTGTATTCCAGGTTTTCAAGTAATAAATAAATAAATGGAAGAGCATTTTTTACCTTAGTTTTAACTTTCTTTTCTTGATAATGAGTCGAACAAAGCCAGCATTTTGGATGAAACCTCAGTATTTTCAGTCTTTGGCTCTAATACTAAAGTAGTTGATTGTAGCCTTGAAGTTCTGGACTGTAGAAATGAATACTGAATTCAATTTTTCTTTTGTTGCTTTCTCACAGGAGAAAGGCATAGATTTTATGTTCTAATGAAGTGTTGCCATGTTGGGAATATACTTTTAACATGGTAAGTAATATCAGGTTTTGTCATTTTTGATCATCCATACTTGAGCTGTCCCATGAGACACTCGTAAATTTAAGTGGGGTTTCATCACCTGGGTAAGGAATGCGGACTCAATACCCACTTGACCTTTAAACTGGGTTGGCCGGTAACAGACACCTGCTGTAAACAAATGTATTTTTCACTATATTTAAGTAAAAAGTAATATTCTTTTCAAAATCCAATCAAGTAATAATTAGTTTAAATCTTTCTGTTGGCTGACATCAATCATGGCGTAATCAGTTAATTTTGGTGACAAAAATTGACATTAAAAACGGTCTAAAACAAAGTAATTTTTATTTTTTATGACTAACTTTATGCTATTTTCTTGCAAATAAAAACTTCAAAGATATTTAAACTATTGCAATACTTTAAAAAATTTTATTAAAAAGTCCATGATCATTGTTACAATTTGTAATATTTCTGGTACCTACGTAGTTGAGGTGAGAAACATATAAATTATACCATTTTATGCAGACATATCATGGGGTTATGTATGCAAAATATGAAAGGTGTATCTGGTCTAGACACTTAGATATGAACAAAAACATAGGGTTATGTTTTGTGCATTACAATGCAACGGACACTGGTATTTATATGTATATAGATTTTATCCAATATAAATCAGTTCTGTTTGAGGCTAAAACATTTTCATTAAGTAGCAACTAACATTATCCATTTATAGCTAACTTCTCTCATTATTTACATTCTGTTTATAATGCCAGATGACTCATTTATCAGGATCATTCTAGATCTTTGCTTATATTCAACTCTTGTAATTTTTAATTTTATTAAATTATGTAGGTTATTTTCATTATATCATTTCTATAGGCTGTAACTATTTTTATAGTTATTTTATACACTGAATGTTATTAACAGAAAATGTTCAGTTTTCACTACTGATATTACACTACCAACTTGAGTTATAATATTTATGTCAGAAGCTATCATCATTGTGATATTACAGATACGTTCATTTTATTAATTCTAAAGTGATAAAATTTATATATATGTATTTAAAATTAAAAAAAAATTTTTTTAGAATAAAAGTATGATTTTATAAAACTGCTGAAAAAGTCTGGTCAGTTTTGTATAATGTAATTGGTTGGTTCTTCATAAGTCCCCGGATTGCTCGAAGTCCACAGAAAAGTACTCATCGTGACCTTATGAGCATAGTTCAGTTACAAAATTCTAAGATAGAGTTTGATGTTTTCTCATTAAAAAAAACTTAACAAAATTTCACAATTTTTCTTTGTTCCTGTTTGTATTCAGTAAAGTAACATTCGTTATGTTTTATTGATAACTTAACTTTGGTGGTCTGTGAGAATTTAAGTTGAAAGAGATCTTTACTTACTCTTTTATTTTTTTTTTCTCACTGTGGTGTAAGGACAGTTTTAAACAAATCAGACAATCACAACATATTTATTACTTTCTTAGATATAAACCTATTATTACTTATAGTGTTCACCTAGTTTTCTACTTTAAAAAAAACCTGGTATTGGTATGACCTGAACAGTTGTACTGATACGATGAAAGTGACTGGAGCGAATGAGCAGTTTGAGTAGGAATTCCCACTTCCTGCTTTGCTATTGACAGTCATCATATCACCACCACCGCCACTCTAACCACCAGCAGCTGCCTGCCTCTTTCTATTCCTACTTGCTATTATTCATCCTTCCATGTCTGCCTGTAGTCAGTCTTTGCTCTTTATGCTCCAGGCTTAAATATTTTGCCTTTTATTTAGTGGCTTTGCATTAAAACTAAGTCGTATAGCTCTAGTAAGTAATCAGTCTATTTACTGCCACTAAATATTAATGATGATGGTGATAATAATAATACCAACCAGCTCGCCTTTGACCTACATAGGTCTAGTAATCACACACTCCCTCACTCTCTCCTTCTGCTCTTTTTCTGTGTGCATACACATAAGATTGCTGCTGACATCAGCCCCTTGTGCTGCATTTACAACACTCAGCTATAGACTAACTCAGATGATTCAAACACCCCAATCCCCAAATAAAAAGATGGCTTATTTCTAGATCCTTGGGATTGGCTTTCAACTTAGCTGATTTTTCTACTTCAATCTTTAAAACCTGCTTTATTTTTACATTTTTGAATTTATTTTTTAAATCTCTTTTCTATTAGATGTTTTTTTTTTTTTAAATCAGACTTAAAATTGTAAGCGTCAATATTTGTGGATTTTCACTTTAGGAATTTTTTGTTCTAAATTGTTTCTAGATTCAATGATTTCTGTATTAAGAAATTTATAACAGTCTTGGTGGATTTGGTTTATTTAATTTATTATAAATATTATAACAGAAGACTTTGCAAAATTGTTAATGTAATATATACCTGTTGTGATGAGAATAATAATTTTAGATAAATTTTCTTATTTAATTTCTTTTCTTTTTATAGAAAAAGAAAGAATAGTGATTTTAAATAAAAAAAGAATTTATGATCCAGAAATCTACACAATTTTTTTCATTTTATTTATAGAAAGTATATTTGTTCATTTTTAGTAATTTAAAGTCTTGTTCTTTGAAAATATACAATACTGTTTTAGGTATTAATAAAAGAAAATAACTATATAAAAATGTGTAAAAACATTTTAAATTTAGTCATAGCAATTTATTTCAATATACACTGTTCTGGCACCTGTTAAGTTTTATCTTGCTATGTTGTCTTTCTTTTTAAATTTATTAAATAAACATTTGAATTTTCATTTTGCTTATTTTAAAATGGTCAGAGGTGCAGAGTGACATTCAGAAAACTGAATCGTTGAACAGAGTTTGAGTTTTGGTCAAAGCTGTTTGTGTTCCCTTTGCACTGATGCTTTTGAAAAGGGCATAAATCCACTTCTCCCTCCAGCTTTGGGTAAACAGCTGGTCAGTTCGAACCCTTATCTCTGTAAGCAGGGTTGCTAGATTAGTTTTCTCAAAATCTGACACGAGTGTTCCAAAAATTGGACAAACTCTGTCAAATCGGTCAAATTCAGACAGAAAAAATTGATGCCTAAAAATAGCTAATAGTGGCTAAAAGTAACCAGATTATTATCGCAATAATGAAAATAAGTAGCTAGAACTGATATCAGATATCTAAAAACAATTTCTTATATCTAAACGCAACAAAGAATATCTAAATTTAGATATAAAATATCAAAGTTGGCAACGCTGAGTGGGGCCTTAAATCGGACAATTTTGGATGTCCAATTCTTAAAATTTTTAATCGATATACAGGGCGAAATATGGACACAATGTCCAAAATCAGACATATCTGGCAACCCTGCCTGTAAAGCAGTTCATATCTAGGGGAAGGCTACTCTGACAGAAAAAAAACACAGCTTGGCAGTCACCATATCTGGTCCCCAGCCCTGGTAAAGGAGGGTTGTATGTGGGGCTAGCATTTTCACCCTATAAAAACCTACTTGTTATTGAAACCGCAACAGTGGTTGCAGCCCTATGCTCCACATAGGAGTCTAAAGGAATAAACAAAAAATACTTTAAAATTTTATCTTTTTAAAATAAAGTTATAAACTCTGCGGATGTGCAAAATTGTGCTTATTAACATACAAGTTAAATAATGATATTAAGAAAAAAATGCCCAATTTTCAAAATTGGGAAATGTCTGTCATGGATTTTGTTGGATACGATTTAAAAAAAATTTTCTTCAAAATCTAGCTAGTAAGCAAACACAGAATAACAAATAAGTAGACAGAACCAGTCACAGAATGCTTAAACACAAAGCTGCAACATGCTAGAACCGTGTAAAAGAAGAGAAAGCATGAATTACAATAGCTTCTATACTTTAATATATTTTTTAAGTAAGATAGTAGACTGATTAAATAGCTTGAATTAATCAATAAAAATAATAACCATGTAAATAAATAGAATGAATTAAAACAAAAGAGAAACCCCAATGAAGATCAACTAATGCATAAAAATCTTATGTATTAGTTGATCTTTTATTAAAATGAAATAGTTAAAAAAAGAATGAAAATAAAACCTAATCCTAGGAAATCTTAGTTGACTGAAGAAGAGATAAGAAAGATCATATTTTCGCTGTTAAAGTACTTAAAACATTTTGATAATGATAAAGCCAACTTTTATATAATTTTCAGCACTATGAATTAGTTTGCTGCTGACAAAACTGTTCTGTAAGCTAGCTACATTACTGCACTATAAAAGTGCAGCATCTAAGTGTTTCACATGTATGGACATGTACTTTTTATATATGTGAAACCTTTGTACTGTTAACAATTACACACTGACTTCAATTGTTTGTCTGTTCTTTTCAGTACTTAAGATTAGCATTTTGTCCAATATACTGCAGATAGCTTTGTGATTGCCATTACAGTTGTACATAAATATAACCATATTTCTAAAAGAGTAAGTTATTTTTTCTTCATAGACAAGGGTGTCTCCTGATATAGGCTTCATGGATTTGTTGGGATATTTATCAGAAATAGGAATGGTTTAAAAGCTGTCCCAAATTTCAGTATAGTCAGACCTGTAATAATTCTGTTTCATTTCCTGGTTTCTAATTGGCAACATAGTCTTTTTCTTGTTCACTATTTATTCTTTGTTTTGAATAAATTGTTAGTAAGAAAGAAAACTATCAATGCAAAAGAACATATAGCTTTTTGGACTCTAATAGTTGAAGTATAATAAAGTTTTTATTTGGGAGATTTAAAAAATTTCTGTTTGAAATTAAATTTGTGTAATTATGATAAAATGGGACATTTTGGGCCATAACTCAAAATTAAATCCCATAAAAGCATATTGTCATAATCAAAGAATGATTTCTTCATTTAAATGGATAATTTTTATTCTTATATTTTATTTACTTTATGTCCATTCCCTTTATCTATTTTTGTTAATTGATTAGTCTAGAAGTAAATAACTAGTTAAATTAATATGCTCCTCACCAAAATATACCATTTGATGAAGCAATTGAGAGGGAATATTACTTTTAGGTAATCTATACTTGACAGATCTGTAAAATATATAATAAAACAGATGCTTCGGTTATATGCAAGATTTTCAAAGTAAGGAAAAGGCAATTTGGCTATAGGACAAAATAAATGTATAATGAAATATTTGACTAAAATTTTTAAAAAATGCTATTGCAAAATGATTTTTTGTTCCTGGGTAGTGAGTGTTATTTTCTAATTGCTTCTGTGTAAATAGAATAGTAAATGGCTATTATTCCCTTGAAACTTTGCTTTTGTGACCAGGACGGATATTTTGAAATTTTCTAATTGTACAACGGCTGAATTTGTATATCTTATATTTTTATTCAACTTTTTTAAAAAATCACATTTTTTCAGAAAAATAACATAAAAATCTAAATTGACATGTATTTACATTTAAACAAGTGATCACAGAAGAAGTGAGTAGTTATTTTTAGATTTATGATTGTACTGTAATTCACTTTCAAAAACCAGACCCCCAAAAATAACCACCTATCATGTTCTTGTTATGTTCCTTAGTAGTGGCATTCAAAGTCCAGTATATCCTGGTGGAAGTGCTTGTCTTGCTTCTCAGAATACGCTCCCATGTTCTTGAATTTATCAAGATGAATGTCAAGGATATAGACTTTGAGGGACCGCCTGCAGCCCATTTTAACGTAGTTCTTCAACATAGTCTCAACTAGCTCCACATAGTTTTCGGCCATGTAATGCCCTAGAAGCCCTGAACCACTGTGACAAAGCTGTACAGCTTCTTTCTCCTTCCTAGTGAGCTTCTTGGGGATTCTTTGCACTCCAGGATCTTCTTTATCTGTGGTCCTACGATGACACTGGCTTTAACCTTTGCCTCAAACAGTACTCTGTTGCAGCATCTGCTAAGATGTGTGTGGCCTACAAAGCATATCTCTGCATGCCTATCATGGATCAAGACAAATTCTGAGTATCTCATTTCATCTGCAATGCAACAGTGTCAAGACCTTGTTAGATGCCTTGAAATATGATGAGAGCAGCTGGAAGGTCATTGGAGACTCAACAAATGATGGCATTCCTGATGGGTCTCCAAAGCAGTTTTACCAAGTTTCCCTGCTGTTTTTGTCTTTGGAACAGCAGGGACACTACCAAAGGCGGACTGACCACAGCTGCCTGAATTCTATTCTGGTTGACCCCTGGAAGGTGTCGATGCCACCACTGCACACAAGTAAATTACAAAATATCAATGTTCTGATGACAAAAGCAAAGTTTGAAGGGAACAATAGCCATTTTCTATACTTTTTAGACATAATCAATCACTTATTACCCAGGAACACAAAAAAATATTTTAAAAAGTTGCAGTGTCACTGTTATATTTTCAAAGTGGATAATTTTATCTCAGACGAATGGGACTTGTATTTGTAAACTATTACCTGACATGCCATGTATATGAAAATATAAATGTATTAGATTTTCTGCCATGTGATTTTTATTGTGTATGAAAGCGTAATTGAGAAAAATGTGACTGCTGTACTATAAGTGTTTGTTCTTACTTGAATTTTAGAGATCATTTAGATAAATTAATTAATCATTATATTAACAGTACATTTTGCTAAAAGAGATCATTTTGATTAATGTTTGATTTTTGTGAATCAAATTAAATATGCACAAAAGCCAATTTCAGAGAATATTGTAGGTAATGAAAGTGAGAAGGCCTCTTTTGGTCTTGGTAGACAGTTGAATGATATTTAAGTGACCTCTCCATGTAAGCCTGGGCTAAGCATATGAAGATCCTGGGATGCCCAGTTAACGGTATCCCCTCGGCCGAGCTGATGTAGTCCAAAGGAAACGAGAGCAATACGTTTCGCATCAAAGTGGGCATCAATCCAACTTAAGGGAGCTCCACTCCCTAGTTTGGAATCAGTTGTATGTCTCCTAGATTGGTTGCCAAACATGTTCAGAGAACCTAGTCTACCCTGCTATTTTACCCATAGCAGAGGGAGAAGAGATGGATTCATGCCTTTCCCAAGGGCATTAATATGACGTGTAATGAAAGTAAATATGCATATTTATATGTAAAAAGCAGATTGAAAGATTGCTTGTTTTTCTCTTCTGAAATCTTGTTAGTCTTGAAAAACATGTTATCATTTCAACTTTCTCAGTGTAGCTGTAAGATATATTTGTATTTGCTGATAAAAGCTAGGTATTTGCCATTTATTTATTTTTAAGTACTTTAAAATATATGATCCTCAGCTAATATGAAGTTACTGGCAGGCTTTGCAAATAAGTTTCATGCATGTCTTTCTTTCATCTTTTCTAGCATGGTGCTTTAAAACCTCTTTAAATACTAAAATAGGTGTAATAAAGTGAAACCATTAGTATTTTAGTTTGGAAATTGAAAGATTATAAGATTAAAAATGACTGACATATTAATCACCACTACCCACACCAATGGTTTATTGTTGGGTTTAGGTTATTCATGTGTTCTGACATTTATATGTATCTATCTATCCGGACTTTGCCCAGCCCTAACCGTTCATAGTAGAAAGTTGAATTTTTTTATAGTTAAGTTCTAATATACCTTGTTTACTGAACTTAGCTGAGAATACCTAACAGAAACAATTTACATATGTGCAGCAATGTAAAACTGAGAAAATTCTTTTCAGTCTATGAACACTATACCCAAGACAAAAGTCTTTGGTTATAAAGGGTAGTTTTAGAACATGCCATGCTACAGAACTTGAAAATGAAATTCATGAATTTTCTTTCATCTAATATTTATATTCTATGCAATAAGAAATATAATTATTATTATCCACATATATAAAACACATTGTGTAGCCATATATATATTTTGATCCTAGGCAGAGCACACAGATTCTCTGATCCTAGGCAGAAGTGCTGATCCATACATAAATAATCCTGTCATTCTTGACGTAAACTATACTAGTAATAAAATAAAAACAAAGATTAATAATATTGTACGTTCATATAATCCATAATAATTTATGTGTATGTCTCCATGAGTAAAAGTGCAAATTTTGATCATGCCATTAGATATTCATTTTATTTTTTGATCACATCCAGGAATCTGAAAATATCAGCCAAGCCAGCTGTCACTTTAAAGGTATGATGATGCCAAAGAATTTATCGTGTCTATAACAATACTGACGTAAAACAAGGTTATCTTATCTCTGTTGCATTAAAAATGTTACACAGATGATATAATTATTTTAGAATGTACCAGATTTAGTGTAGGTTGTCTGAAGTAGTTTCAGTTTTTCTTCTGAATTGTAATGGTCTGTATTATAAAGTATAATTCTCTTTTTTTTGACTGAATTTCTGGGATGAAGAATTATCATTATTATACATTGATTTACTTTGAGTCTTGGTTGTTATAGTCACAATGTTTCGTCTGTCGTACCATCTGGCCTTCTTCAGGTGTCTGTCTGGGAATTTTGAATCAAACCCATTGTTCAATCTATGGGGATAGATTGGCCTCATTCCACTGTCCATACAGGATATCTAATATTATTTAATTCTTCCCAGTTAATTTGTCCTTGTGATATCACTTGTCTGCCTCTGAACTCTTAATAATCAGCAGGGTTTGGATATGAAATAGTTTTTTCAGACCCAATATGAATGTATTTTCATTACAAATGTATGAAGAAAAGCGATACTAGTGTTTATTTTTATTTTTTGTTATAACAATTTCTCTGAAGTTATATCATGCGTTGATATGGCAATTTTTTTTATTTAGGACCATTATATAATAATGATCTCCAATCCATTGAATATCAACTTTAAAGGATAAATAATTCTTATGCAGGCTATTTCAGTTTCTACCTTTTCAGAATTTATGAACTACACTTTAAAACCAAAGGGTTTGTTTTGGACATCGTATCAATTGACTGAAAAACAAATTTCTTGTATATATGTAAATTGTTTCTCTTTGTGAATTGATGGCTGGATTTTATTTGTATGTATCAGTTTCAATGTAATAATCGACTTTAATACTTCCATTAGCTAATTATGATTTGTTGGTAATACTACTAAAATCTTTTTAGCTATTGAGTTGCTTTTCATAGAAATATTTTAATACTGGGCATTAGTATTATACTTTAAAATAGATCTGAGAAAATGACTCAAGGGTTTATTTGAAGTGATGATCCTGGAGGAAGTTTTGCACCATCTTTAAAATGGCTGTGCTATTGGCTACTGAGTGATTCATATGAAGTGGCTGAAACTATAACGATATTCTAAGATCTAAATAAAAAAGCTGAAGAAGATTTAGAAATGTAGGAAACTCTTTTGTGCATTTTTTTCTTCGCCTTTTCTTACAAGTACTATCTGCAAACTTATTGGTAATTTTGGGATGAGTTTGAGGTTTGCTTATTCGGTCAGTACACTCATCCTTTGAGTCAGATGTCTGCATCATTTTCATTGGCAAATTTCCAGTTTAAATAAATACGCTTACTTCAAGTATTGTTTTTGGATTATTTCTATCTTGTGTACAATAAATCTTTATATCTACACTAAAATATCAATTGATGGTATTGATTTGATAAATGAGTTCTTATAGAAGTCGTGTTGATATTTACTGTATTTCTTGAAGTCAGTGTTGAAATATCTTGAAAATTTACCCTGTGTCCTACAGGCTAAAGGTTATTTTTCTCCTAGGCCTATCCTATTTTAATTCTTTTTAAAATGTGGGTGCGTTCTTGAGGCCAGAGCGTCCTTGACGATATTACTTCTTGTTCTAACATTGGGTTCAAAATAAAAAAGTATACTTGTAAAATTAACTAGGGAACTCTAGAATTATCCAGGGGTCAAACCAAAGCCAATATCAGCATAATTGATTGGCCAGATAAGTTATGTCATCAGCTTCATAATATCATCTTAAAGAACTGGCATCTTTACCAGAAGAGCTATATCACCCACCCAGAAGATTCCACTTTGAAAAATTGCAATTAATGCTGTAATATAGATGTACCTCTCTTTATCTATGCAGAGGTCTATAATCTAGTTTCCCTATCTCTTTGCACATGTCCTCCAGGATATTTCTCTGATAGTCTATCTTCTAAAAGTAAAATCTCAAGGTCTGCTTATCTCTTATGATGACCTACCATGAGTGATAAGATGAGTCAGTGTGACCTTCTTAGCGTTAGGTCCCCAAATCCTAAATGTTTACCAAATCTTGATTCTATTTTGACCTAAGTGTTTTGGTCAGCCAAATTCCTGACATTCAGGAGACAAAATTCAAGATTATTGATTGGTTACTTATTACAGGTGGTAAGCAACATAAAATCCATTGGGAGAAAAACCTTTTCTGAAAGCAAAGGTTTGTGTAATTATTTTCTGTGAGTGCCTTTAAAACAAAAAAGTTATTTCTATATGTGCACTTAGAGCTATTTAATTGACAATTTTCTTGGCCAGTCTCCTATGATGTATAAATTCTTATTGGAGTTTAATTTGGTTTAAAATTAAACATTTTTAAAACATATTTTTTACTTTGATGATATATTAATGTTTGGTTTGCCATCTATAATATATAAAAACTGTTGTTTCTCTATGCAACCCTGAAATAAGATTATTCCAATAGCCACAGGAAATGCAAAGAAACAGTTTTAAAATCAAGCATTAGTGCATTTTGTTTTGTAAATTCTTGAAATTTTAAGGCCATTTCTACAGGACTGTTTTTGGTAGCTATATATTCTGAGCTTGTGTGCTACAAAAAATGTCAACAACTTTGAAAGATTGAATAGATGTTTATGCTTATAGATATATCTCCCTATATATCTCTATCTATGCGTATGCTCTAATTATGAAATCTGTTGAGAGTAGCAATAGCTAATAGTAATTTTCTTTCTTGAATAGACTACATGAATAGGTAGCATACATTAATTATTAATATTGTGAAAGTAGTCATCCTTTTCCTTACTCTTTACATCCATTTTCCCCTCTTTTGCTAATTGTTTTGCACACATTTATATTCAATAATATATACCTATGTATGTTGGGCTTGCATGTAGACGTATGGTGTAATTTGGGTATTGGGCTTGCATAAATATTATGCAATATTAGTGTCTATCATTTCAATTGAATATCTGAATCCTAGTAAATAGATATCTTAGTGTTTCATTTTGACAAACCCAAGTTTTGCATCCTGATTTGATCATCTTCCAACAATGCATTAATGTGAATATCACTGGATCTGTTGGCTACCTGCTAGCATTTAGTGACTGACCAATACTGATGGAATGTTTTCAGATCAAATAACAAGTATCAAATTCTCTCTGCAGAACTCGTATCAAGCCACTCCTCTCAATACTTTTTAGACACTTATCTTTAGATATATTTTCTTCCTTCATTTTAAAACCTGCTTTGTGAGTGCCAAAACTTATAGGCGGAATCAAGATGATTGCAACTAACATTAAACTTAGATGTCTGTCAGAACCTACATCTGATATTAAGATGTTAGATTTAGACATTTTAAAAATTTACTGAAGATTTCTAAAAAAAACATTTTTTTTTTTTTTGCAAGTCATTTTCTTATTCAAATATTTCTATTCCTCTTAGTCTTATTGTGCTATTTTTAAACTTTAAAATATTCCCTGTAACAGTTTACTACACACCTAACAGGTGTCTTGAATTTCATAAGTGTACAACTGGTACAGATGAAACTTAATGGAAGACATTCCCATGTAGCAATTTTCAAAATTGGACTTCATCAGTATCATCAGGGGTGTTTGTGGTAACATAAATTATTAGTCACTAAAAATGTGTCATTTATTGAATTTTTATAAACTCTGAATTTAATCTGTTTAGTGAATGAATTCATAGCGAAAGGTAATGGTTATAACTTGGCATAAGCCCATTGGATGGTTTAATTGTAATATAGGTATAATAACCTTTCTGTAAGAACTAAACTTAAATGTCTGAACTGATTTCAATCCATCTTGAAATGAGGTCAGTGCATACCCAGGTTTTTGGTTAAGTTGCTTAAAAATGGATTACTTTTGGAGAAAAAGTGTTACCAGCAAAGTTTGAGCCATCTTTCTATAAAAGTATTCTTTTTAGAATCTTATTAATTGTTCAGATATGTTAATCCCTTTTCTTATGAGAAGCAATCCAAGCTTTCAAAACATTTTTTAATTAAAAAAAATTTGTCCAATTCATAACACATACAGTTTTATTGAATTCAATGCAGACATGCATATTCATTTTCATTAGATAATAGAATTTTCCTTATATTCAGGTGGCAGGTGTTCAAATTTTGAACCTACTTTGCAAAATTTGCCAACTCTGGCGTCTCAATTTTATTTTGATATTTACATGTCAATTAACTGAATTCTCCTTGTTGCCACATTTGTACTTTAGTTTTTCCTCATATACCGTAGCTCTAAAGGTATGCATAGTAATATATCAAAATATACCAAAATGACGTGTGAAATTGATGTTTTATTTTTTATTTAATTTCAATATATATTGTGTATATTTTGTTCACTAAATTGTATTGAAGACCAATCTATTCATTTTAGAACATACTAGACAGAAACACTGTCATTGCTCAGGGAAAAATAAATTTTTGCACACCCAGGGATCATCTTCCAGTATAGTCCTGGCACTGTAATAGAACGAGGGATTTACTGAATGATGTTTGTTAAATGCAGCAAACTACCAAACTTACTTCTTATTTACCGAACGAAGGGCAACCATCGAAACTTTCTGCTTTAACAATGACCCACTCCCCAATTAGTTTGTTACAGTGAGGGTTTACTGTGCATATATTTGGGCATCTGAAAATTTGTTCTGATTATTCAACATCCAAGTTGGTTGATAACAAAACAAGGTTAGGGATACAACCCAGGTCAAACTTAGCTCAATGTAATGGATCAGGTTGGATGGAAGAAATGTAGAGAGACGTAATGGACAACAGAAAAGCATTGTTTTGTTTGTTCCTTTGTTTTTTTGTTTTTTTGTTTTCTTTCTTTCTTTCTTTCTTTCTTATGCTAGCTTCTATTCTCCCCCTCCTAATTTTCCATCAAATTTTAATCAGCATGTAGGCAGAAATAAATAACAATGGAAAATTTAACACCAGAAACAATTTGACTTCAATTTTTTTTTTTTTTTAAATTTAAAAAAAAATAGTATAATTTTATCTACATTGTATAACACAAATTTGAACAATCCTCATCTCTGCTGATGTAGTACTCTGAAATAGTTTTTGAAGACTCTATTTTACATAAGGCACTAGATTGAGTCATTTACATCTATCTTTACTGTGAATTAAAGAATGACTCTTATTACTGAAATAAAATTATAACAATCTTATTCATTTGCAGTATGTTAATGACATAGAACCCAATAATTGAAAACTAACTTTTGAATTTTAAGCCATAGTAGGCATATTTCTAGAACAGAATTTTTGCTGACACTAAATTGTATTCAGAAATATTAATGTAAATTAAAATTTGATTTTAAATTTTACTTAGTAGGTTTTTGATTTGTTATTATAAAGGATAAGAGCTTTCTTTCTTTTTTTTTTTTTTTTTTTTTTTTTTTTTTTTTTTTCATTCAAAAATATCAGATTTAGTATTTTAAGGTTTAGTATTTTAGAGTAGGCTTTATTCTATAAGTTTCAAGTACATTGTGTTTGGCTATTTTCCAGTTGACATTTCATGCTGAACACTGATTTGTATTCTATATACTGTTGAATATACTGTGATTGATAGTAATTTTAATTTACTTGAACCTAAACATTTTGAGTTGCAAACTACACCTTATCCAGAAGTAAGTATTTTGCTTTCCAAGATCTAGTGCAATTCTTTTTTTACCTCTCAATCTATAAGTACCAAAACTGTCGGTTGTAAATTAAAAGAAAAAAAAACAAACTGTAGACAAATTCACCTTCAAGCTATTACCACCATTAAGTCTGCAAATAAGAAACAAGTGACATTCCCTAAAAATGGATGTGTGAAGAGTCGAGTCATTTTGGTGCTACTTCTTGCCTTGAAGATCTTCCTTGTAGAATTCAAGGAGTGGACTTATATGCCACACAAACTCATTTCTCATGCAAGTGATGGATATTGATGCATATGACTCAATGGTAGAGTAGAATACTATTTTTTTATACCTTAAAAAGCTTGAAGATTTGAAGATGCTTCAATGAGAGATTGCCCTAAAATTAGCTAATGTATTTATTTTTCTTTATCAAGAAATGTTTTAATCTTTTCAATTTCTAACACCTATTTTTGAATGTTTGATGCTTTTCAATCTTAAAAAAATATTTTTGATTAAAATGGAAACTGCTTGTTCATTAAGAGATTATCATTAAATAACAATGTTTTTCTTTTTCTTATTCTGCAATAAAAATTGGGTCTGTTTTGTTCCAGTAGCTGTTTTCACATAGTAACTATAAGAATGTTATATATAAAATCAACGGTTACATTTAGTTATCAATACTAAGTTTTTTCAAATTTAATATGCTTTACTAATATGCTACAACCCTACACATTGATAGTAGATATTCATCAGGAACATTCATTTTAGATTTTCAAACAAAAACAAGTATTCTTTTCAGTTTTTCATATTCATGCTAGTAAAAAATAAGTCATTGATTTTGTGATAGACATTGTGTGTGCACACATATACACTAATGTCTGTATCTGATAAACTATCCATCTGTATAATTAAAATGCCTAACATTTAAATTGATAGAATTTGTGCCATATTGGTATAATGGATTTTACAACTACTAGAATAACCTCTTGAGGTGTCTTGGGATTAAACCAGAGACCTCTAAATTGTTCTTTACTCCACTGTTGAGGTTAATCCACAATGTATATATAACACTATAATTATTTGTTCTTGTACAGTCCTATTACTGTAGTCTATGAATTTAAATAAGCTGGTTTATCCCTAAAACATGTATTTATTATAATAAAATAACTATGTATAGATTATTAATGCATTAAGCCTTAGAGAGATTTCAATTGTTTAGTCCCTCGAGTACTGGCCAAGTATTATTGAAAATTCTGAATAAATGAAGTTAGTGCAATAAAATTGAAATATCTCAAAATATATTAAAAATTAAGTAATACAAGTTATTTTTGTATGAAAGTAAATTAAATCCCCTTTCAAATGGTATCAAATTTAGCCCCCTGGGTATCACTGGTAAGGGGATAGGGTTTTGGAAAACTATGACTGTCAAAATTTTACATATTGTGTGTGTATTTTTTAGTACCACTGGAAAGAGAATTTAATTAGCTTTCTAATGATGTATTATAAGCTATGTATAATAACCAGGTAAGAAATTATATATAAAATAAATATGACCTCGATTTTACCAAATCATGGACATGAACAACAGATATTGAAAACTTCAGAATATAACCAGAAGACCTGAATAAAACCCTTTTTAAAACTTTAATTTTGGAAAATGGAACTTAGAAACTTTCAAACTTATGCCAGAATGATTTAGATACCAAAATTATTACTGTCCAAGATCCACATGTCTGTACAGTGTTACAAGAATGAGGGTCTACTTTTGCAACGTAGCATGATAGTCTGGAAAACAGGTTTTTCACAGTGAAACAGCACAGATATTACACCCAAAAAAGGACTGAATTCCTCTACCACTTGGGGTTTTTATGCCTTGAGAACTACAGTAAACACACGCACGCTTATGTCCTGTAAAATGAACAAGTTTATGTCCAAGAACATTTTTAATTTTCCGCTTCTGGACACGCCTGTAACCAGCAGCTACAGCACCACCAACCTACTGCTTGGCAAGCAAAATCCTGTACTGTAATTGTGTCTGAGGTTTCTCTAGAATATTCTGCTTGTGAATTTTGTAGATGTTATAGCTATTTACACAAGCAACATTCAGGAGAAACCAAAATATAATATATCACCACCATTTGGTACCTGTACATCTAAAACAGTAGTACTTGCATAAGTCATAGCCTTGTTGTAGTTCATGATGCTTTTTGATAGTTTCTTGCTGCCCAGATTTAGTCTTATGAACGATTTCCGACATGCCTGGATTTGAGTTAGTTGACAAAACATGCACCAGCTTATTGTTGTGCTAGGCAGTGGCAACAAAGTTTACACCCTGTTTGATTTTTGTCTCACCTTTCTTTAGTTTCTTAGGGGTGTTAGCTAATGGATAGTTCTTACGAATTGTCCCACAACAGTAAGTTTTCTTATTGAACAAGTGTACAGCTAAATCAACACCTAGACAAATAATTGTCATAATAAATGCGTCCGTGTTCATTTTGTAATGTCCAAGTCAAGTTCAGCATCACACTCTTGACAAGATTCTGCTCATGAGTCTCATCAGTATTTTTGCCTGTGTACACATCAAATGAGTGAACCTATCCAGTGTGAGATCTAAACTTTTACCCCACGTTTTACAGGCTTTAGCAGCATATACTGGATGAAACCTAACCGAACTTTGAACTTTACCATCCCTTCATCGATACTAATATTTGTTTGGAGGATCATATATCATGCTAATCATAGGTCTTACTTTGTAATGCCTGTCAAAATTAGCATCATTTCGGCCAGGCTGCAATTCTGCATCACTAAGATGGATATATTTGAGTATTTTTACATACCTGTCATGTGACATTGATTTTCTGATGAAGGGATTTGAAAGGCATTCATCCTCATAACAATATAATTTTATAGAAGAGAGATTGTCTATAGCCATAATAATATTGATGCCAACAAAGGTTTTTAGTTCCTGAACAGTGACCTCCTTCCACTGTCTGTCGGGCTTTGTCTTTGTTTTGAACGCTGCATAGTGGTTAGTTTTGTTTCCCAATAATTCCCAGAATCCAGGTCTGACCAAAAGATCCGAATAATCCACTGGTTCACCTCTCGGTGATAAATTGTGTGTTGGTTCAGTCGTATCCACCAAAAAGCTTTACTGCCTGAGCAAATTCAGTCCAAAACAATATAGAAGCGTTGATATTATTGCCAACATCTCTGTCCACTTCGTCTTCATTGAAATCCACATCCAAATCTCCACTGTCACTTGTTATTTCAATGTCCGATTTGTCAGCAAAAAATTCTATCCTCCTTTCATCAGAAAGAAACCCCTTAAACACAGGTTCGTTTTTGGTGTCTGACCTGGTCAATTGAGAAAAAAAGAATGTGGATAAAAATCGCTAAATTTCTCAAATTTTGAATAATAACACCCTATTTTCTCTGTGCCATTTTGTTAACTGTCACTCATTTCCTCAGTAGGTGGAGCCGCTAGTTGATCACATGACTGCTATTTGTGCTGTGTTCCGAAATACAGCAATATCTATTTCGGGCACACCCGTCCTGGATATGCATGTAATTTTCGGGGCATATTTGGGCGCTCCCGTCCTTAAAGGGTTAAAGTAAATTGTTGAAATAAAAGAACTCATTTGAAATTTTTCTTTTTAGTCCTTTGTTTTGCTTTTGTTATTCACTATTTTATCATTAAACTGACATTTCAGATTTGTTATGCTTTCCTATGAATAAATGGCTTGGCTTTGCGAACAAAGATTTGGGTGAGGGGGTGTCTTCCACGACTATAGGGCCTGTACACAGAATAGTCCTCCAGTCTGTGCGATGGAATTTTAAGGTGAAGTGCAACGTGCGCACAGCCAACCCCGACCCCTACCCTTTAAACCAAGGGTTTGCATGCTATGGTCCACTGATGTGGTACGAATAGGAGCAAGGCCCCTAGGTCATAGGTTTGATGGGAGTTTCCTTCTGGTAGATGCCCAAGCTAGCTAGCTGGGGGAGGGGGTCTTCCACTCCTTTGCGGGAGTATTCCAACAGTATGGCTGACATGGGTAGTTAAACCACAGGATGTGAACATTCTGTACCCACCTCTCATTTAGCCAAAATCTAATAGCTTATGCTGATTACAAGTTTTATTTAATTGAAAAAGATTTGGTTTTATAGGTTGAGTTCTGTAATCTATTTTAAAGAAAATGGAAAATTGTTTTCTAACAATTCGCAATTCCTTAATAAAAGTCAAGTTGTTTGCAATGCAGTAATATAAATCTTAAATATACATTTATCAAATGATTCAGTGAAAATGTATC
Source organism: Architeuthis dux (assembly GCA_006491835.1). Classification (NCBI taxonomy): domain Eukaryota; kingdom Metazoa; phylum Mollusca; class Cephalopoda; order Oegopsida; family Architeuthidae; genus Architeuthis; species Architeuthis dux. Next base: position 3,164,760 of record VCCN01002231.1, on the reverse strand, counting down.
CTTGTTTTTTCTTTATTGTTGTTTTTGCACATTGAAGATTTTAAAAGCTGTAACTAAGACATTAAACATAACATTATTCAATTACTTTTTATACCTTAAATAATACATTTTTCTGTAAGATTTGTCAGTTTTAAAAGAAAAATGTATTAACTCAGATTAAAACATATTTAATGCTATATGACTCTGGTAGATGTCAATGAAGTGAAAATCTTATATTCACGAAACATTATTAGTATGTTTTAACTGGGTCTTTGATAAACTTTGGCTACCACTCATCACAAATCTAATGCTTTGGTCAGATATGGTTGTAAAACCTCCTCAACCACCATTTTATTGAATATTC
>VCCN01002231.1:3120489-3150907 GCA_006491835.1 Architeuthis dux | reverse complement strand
GTTTGTTTATGCTTTTTAATTAGTTGTTATAAAAAAATTAATAAACACATTTTATGCCAAAATAAACATTCAAAGTTGTTTAGAGTTTAAAACTACTGATAGTTATTACGTTTGGTTTAACAAATTGGTTTATAAACCGTTAAATTACAGTTCAAACCTTGGTTTGTAACTAAATCGAAGAACTCTGATTTAAAACACATTAAATTCAGTTTTAATAGTTTATTTGCACATTTAAATATAAATAAAACTCAATATTTTCGCGGTCATCTTCAACACCAAACAGCTCTTTAGTCACTTACTTGTACAGCATTGTTGTATGGATCTACATTATCGGCCATAAGATTGTCAATATCTTCTTCCCCACTCATGCTGCAATTGATCTCATCATTCAACAAGTCATTTTCTGTTCCATCAATACCATTCAAAATCCCACACTTAAGATTTCACCACAATTTCTGCTTTGATTTCATCCCATGCCTCTACAATCCATCAGATAATTTTGATAGTGTTGACGCTTGAATGCTATCTCCTTTTGTATGTCTTTTCTCTTTCCATTATCCAATTGTTCCACTTTGCTCACGTCACATTTGTTTAATGCCTGTTTAAGGAAACCTCTAATTCTTGAAGCAGACTTGTTAATCCATCAGGAATTACGGCCATATCAGTGTTTTCCTTCTTAATTGCAACAGTAACATTTTCAACAAGATATGACGGAAACATATCCTATACAAGACTTTTTTCTTTTCGCAGTCCTTCTGGTTGTAACTTCCAGACTTTTTCCTGCCATATTTGTATGCCATCTTCATCCATCTCTTTGTGTACATGGATGATTATACCTTTTGGGAACCTTTGCTTTAGAATTGTTTCTCTTCAAAATATTACCATAGGCATCAGTTTTGTGCCATCAGCCATGCAGAATAGCACAGCTGTAAACTTTGATTTCTTTTTCATGTCCAGTTGTTTTAATTAAAACTGATTTTTCACCAACTTTATTTACTGTTCATCAGTGTTTCATCCATGTTTCCAATCCACGAAGGCCTATATATACATTCTTCTTCTGGTGTTTGATTATGAACCTGTGAATTGCAACCAATTTTCATCCAGTTCTTGTGGAAGACACTGATATTTTTGTCATCTTTCTCAATACAAAAATTGTTTCTTTTCATAAATCTTGAGCACCATCCATGGCTTGCCTTAAAATCTGTGATCCCTAACTTTCTTGCTAGTTTTAACACAAAAATCATAATTGATCCCCAGGAAACATTTTATCCATTCTGTCGGTTTTCATTGACAAACTTTGCCACTTCCCACACCTTCCCCTGTTAGCACATTTGTTTTTTGGGGGCATTTGCTTAAGTTTAATAGCAAGCTTTTCTAACATTCTTTTCTGATACACAAAATTCCTTTGCTGCTGCAGTTATTAGTGCATTGCGCATATTCAATCTCTTGGAGCTTAAACTTTGCTGTAAATTTGTTTCTTCTTGAATTCATGTTGACAGAGAATATGGGTCTGCCATATATGGTGTAACAAGACATTTGAACTAATAGTAAGTGCTACAGAGTAAGCCACCCCCTGACAACATTAGCCAGTTACCCAGATGTAGTTCCCAGTTTATAGAGGGTTTAGTTTGTTGTATTGCTTTTCTCATATTGTTTCACATTATTATAGTTTACTATAACAGGAAATATTCAGCTAATCTTATAACCAAAAAATAAACAGAGGCACCAAAAATCTTTAAGATGAAACACTGTTAATTGAATCAACTGTTTTAATGGCACCCAGCAAGTAATCGAATTTATAACTGTGTTTCTAGCCTAAAATACTTTACTTTAGCCATATAAAACAAAAAAAGTAAATTCTGGAATTTTGTGAGATAAACCCAGTTATCAGTTGAAGGCATTGTGGAATTCCCTACAAAACTACAGAAAAATCACTGAATATTAGGTATACACTACTTTTTATTTTAATTGACTGTTTATTATAATACTTATTTATGGTATGTATTACGTACATGCCTCCAAAGGCCTGTTCATAGCCCCATAAAATATGAAAGTTTATTACTATAATTTATTGTTCCATTACAGTGTTAATATGTAACACGGCATCCTTAATGTTGGGTTAAGCTAGGTTAGGTGGAAAATATAGGTTGGGTACTGATGCTATAATTATCCCTCAAAAACCGGGGTCGACCTATTCACAAAGCATACCATAAATTAAGGATTTCATGACCATAAATCAAGGGTCGACTTATACACAAGATTGATTTATACACAAGTATATTCAGTATTTAATGATAGTAATATTTTTTTCATATTTAATTGAATTCAAATCAATTTCATAACTAATTTTTGTAGATGACCATTTTTTTATTATTTTCTTTTTACGAAGTCTTTAGCAAAAATATAAATTCCGTTTTGATAAAATTACCCTACTGTAAAAAAAACACACTCTAGTTAGATGAATACTAAAAGTAATAGTTAAATCTTCATAATTCAGTTTGGATTATAATCATCCTCATTTGTAGCCACTTTAAAAACTAATTCATTTTAAATTCAGACACTCTTAATACTTGGTTTAAGCAAGACTTTAGTTCAATAAGCAATGCAGACTACTTTTGACTGGCAGTTTGCCCACCACTACTTCCAATGACAATTTAGCTAGTTCAGACTATTCTTCTTGGAGAAAATTGACATTGCTCTAATGACACTTGGCTTTCAGCTGATATCATCACAATCTTTGTTAAGCCTGAGATATTAGACTAGCTGAACTATTTTGTTTAACTAATTTAACTTTAGTTTACCTCGTGGGGGATTTGAGTAAAACCTACTACTTTCTGTTTAATCAACAGGTTTGTAAATAGGAATAAAAGATCACTACGTTGTCTAAGATTTATGAGATCAATTGTTAATATTTAATGATTTTTTTGGACTCTTCTCATCTGTTGTTGGCCAATTCTGCTTTACCACAGACCTCATGATATATGCAAAACTGACCAACAACAGACTCTGCACTGTACAAAATTTCTACTGAAGATTGTTAACATATCTAGGAGAATTGATATTTATTAGGTTGTACCACATTAAATGCCAGATTTTGACAGGAAAAAGTAAAGGAACATTTAAAAAAAAAAATCAAAATTATCATAAAGGATCCATTTGTCCTCAGAGGTAATAAGTTTCAGAAATAGGTTATTGTTGTGAGTAAGCAGTAGTGAACACACTTCAGAACAATGGTTTCTGATTTTCTGTCAATTCATGTGGAATCCTTCTTTTTTTCTTCTTTCTTTTTCCTTTTGTATCACAGCCAAATGACTAGAAACAGTCATAGGAGAAACTCCAAGGTTTACTGAAAAAGCTGAAAGTATTTTTCTAGGTTTACCGTCCATAATTTTTCTCAATTGGTTATTGCTGATATTAGTGTGGCTCATATTGAATATTCTCATCTCTTGAGTAAAATTTCTGAAGTCATTATTGTATTGTTTTCTTATTAGCAGTTCTTCTCAATGCCAAATTGGTGTTTCACCCTGCTTCAGTTACATTGTCTCAAATTAAACTTGTACAAAAAGAATAGTCATGCTTTGCTCTACAGACAGACTTTGGGTTTTTAAAATCACCCGTGAAAATATATGTTGAATAGGCCATTCAAAAAGTGAGTTACAACAATAGAATACACAGATTAACAATACCAAATGATACAATATAATACACACGGACTTAAATCCATCTTGATAGTACCAAACATGAAACTTAAAGTGCTACAACCTAATAGCTTACAGCTTATCCATTTTCAGTTAATTTTGAAAAATATTAATTCAAAATAATCTTCCTATAAAAATGCAGTATAGGCCATTTTAAGTCTTGAATGTCACTTCTAGATGAGGCAAATTCTTTTTAGGCGTTACTCAATTTGGCTGCTTTTACTTTAATGTTATAGAAAGAGGAGACCCTAAAAAGTCATATGGGTTCTTCTCAAAGATGATAGATGACTGGTATGTTGTTGTAAACTAATTTCATATATTTATATTTTTACTATAGTGTTTTTGGTATTAAATATATTAAGCATTTAATTAAATGCCTATTAATTATCCCATGGTAGGAAATACGTTTTACTCATTCTTTTTTTTACTATAAATAAATCTAGGAACACGTCAACCAGATCGGATGATAGATGATATTTTTTACTGGGTTCTGACCCTATATAATTTCACCAGTCATGCTGGTCTCTTTAGGAGTTTTAAATGTGATTTTGTTTTGAGCTAACATTTTTGAAACGTATCGATTTCTTGTGAAATGATTCTTTAAAAAAAGGAAAAACAGTGTTATTGTGGATTACATAATCTTGTGCTCCGAATTGAATGCTTGGATCCATTTCGATTCCCTGGCAAGTCTAATTGTCTCAATGTTGGGGAAAACACGCTCTACATGCCATGGCTCTTCCAAGCAAAATACCTTCTTGTTGCTTCTATGTTTGACCCAATATAGCCACGGTGCTCTTTTTTTTTTTAAACATAATTTATGACATCATAGGTTAAGCAAATTCAAACAGTTTTTAGTCTATGTATATTTTCAGGAAAAAAAGAAAAACATTGATGGCAACATATGTTAAGTTTTCCCAGGAAATTGGTTGATACTAAGCAACCATAGTACCTCAAGTCTCACCATCTGATTTTTATCATTATTTGGAATCTTTAATAATATATAACCAATAACATAGTCTGAAAAAAGATTATTTTAAGTTGTTTAATCTATTATATCTCACTACATCTCTAGGTGCACACTTCAAGCAGTGATTTAATGTTAAATGAATTTTAAAACTCCATGAAAATTTAAAAACTAATTTTGTATTTAATGTTATATACATGTCATTTTCTTACTAGCAAGTATTACATTTTTTCTATGAGAAATTTATCATTTGATAAATTTTGTATGTTTTTTCTACAAACACTGTCTGAAATTATCTAGTGGAAAGAGCAATTTAAAAATAAAATGAAAATAAACTCGATTTATTCGTCCAAAGGCTAAAGCAAGCTGTGTTCATGTCCTGAATTGAAGTAACTGATTTCTGAAAATTCTAATGTCATTTACGTAATTGTTGGTTAAAATGTATGGCTTAGAATTAAATAGAATAGTGTAAAAAAACTTTGAGGTATATTTTTAGAATCCACATTTCTGTGTGTGTGTGTACACTACACTGATCCTAGGCATAAGTGCTGGGGGGTGACACTCTGATCTTAGGCAGAGTGTGAAGATACTACACTCTGATCCTAGGCTGAAATGCCAATCTATACGTAAATAATCATGTCATTTTTTATGGGTACTATGCTAGTTAGAAATTAAGTTATAATATTTACATTTGGTGATAAGTTTCAGATGCTCAATTGCTTCAAGTCGTCCTTACTGAATGTGCCGATGGTGGAGGGGGAGAAAGCTCATTATGAAAATAAACTACTGTAAAACCTCTTATTAACGGACTAATAGGAGGGAGCAAGTGTCCGTTAATGCAGATTGTCCATTATTACTGAATTATATATAAAAAACCAAAATAGCCGCCAAAACCATAAACATAGCCCAAATGCATACATGACACAGTACATAGATATAATTAGCATTGTAAGAGTATATAACCATTATAAATAAGGGAAACAAGATTAATTTTATTTACTGGTAACACCACACAATAAGGAGTACCACCGCTTTGTTTGGAAGCCATTGTAAGTGATAACGTAAGAAAGCACAATATATCAAGGTTATTAAAGGGAGCGAATTAGTAAAACTCTGACTCCACTGAGAGTGTAAATATAGTAGGTGGAGCAAGAGTCATGAAGCAGTGCTTTTTCTGCCACTACTTTGCACGCTAACGGAGAAGACTGGCAATTTCAGATATTCCCATGGCGGACGTAATATTCGCAATGAACAGATTTTGTCCAGTATTTCCGAAATCTGGAGATGAGAGGTCCGTTAATAAGAGGGTTTACAGTAATCTCTTTCTAACCTGATTGGCAGTGCTTCTAGTTATCATAAAACTTAAAGCATAACATACAAAAAGACTAATCATACATTTTGTATCAATGTTTGTTTTTCATTCTTCAGGCAATCAAGTTCATTTTATTTGTTACTTTCTTTGATAATAAACTTAGTGTGCTACCAGTTGCTTTAAAGATTTTCAGTAAGTAATGTTTTTTTTTTCTGTTTCTTCCACTTCCATTTTTGTTATCTAATTGTTAACCAGAAGAAAAGATACTCACTAAGACTCCTGTTTTGCACAACTCATTAGGCAATGATTTTATCTCTATTTCTTAAACGATCCATGGGGACTCAATAATTGTTTGTAGCAATTGTGGGTTTATATGGGACCTGAGTGCTAGTCCTATGCATAAGATGGACTGCCTTACCCATAGTTGGCGGGAGAAATGGCTTTGTGCCTTGAAGAAAAGATGAAGTGAAAAGAAGTCACTGTACATCAAAGAAATATATGATTTTTCAAAACATCTCAAAATTTTCATAAACACTTATGAAATTTATTTTGAATAGAAATTAAGGGTCATTTTAATTAATTTCACTTGTAATTTGGTTCAGGTGGATTCAAAGGCTCATTGATGCATGTTATTTCCTTTTTAAGTGGTCTAGCTCCATCTCCAAACATGCATTGTCTATAGAAGTTCAATGATAGAATGGATTGATTGACATGGTTGGAGATGATCACAAATGATGCCAGATGGTCCTTAAGTACAATAGATTAATTGCTTGCTCACTCAGTCATAGGGAGAAGGCATTTATAAGTATACATCCCATGAAACAATCGTTAATATTAATGGAAATTTTTTTAAGAACTGCATGAACTTTCTTGGTTACTCGAGCAAGTTGACACATGAGAAGTTAGCAATAAAAATAAAGCTTAATTTGTTCTGGTAGTAACAGCCTAATTGAATTTTTCTTGAAGCCTCGAAAGCTCAGTTGCTGACCCTAACTGCAAGAAAGCACAACATTGTTTCTATAGTGTCTGTAAAATATTTGAATTTAATTTTTATTAACTTATATTTTTGTTATTTGATAGTTCAGTATTGATATAGGGTTTGTAGATTGTACATCATGGGATATATCTGCTTCATATTTTCATATAGGAACTTTTAAATTCTCCGAAAGCTGATTTACCTAATTTCTTTGCAAATATATAGTAATTGAATCAAATGCTTACACTAGATCATTGATTCCCAAAGTGGGGGTAATTACTTCCAAAGGGGTCTTTTTTTTTTTTAATGAAAATATATTGTCTACCTAAATGTTTTATTAATTTGTCCAATTTAACTTGTGGGTAATGAGTGTTACTACAATTCTGAAAAGGGGTAATCCCGCCTAAGAGTTTGGGAATCACTGCACTAGATGGAAATACATTTTTAGAAATCTTGCTTCAAATGTTTTTGTCCCGGGGCCTCAAATATTGATTTTATTAGAAACTGTCAACCAAAACTGTCTATAGCGCATACAGGCTGCACTAATGGAGCTAGAGGGCTGAAAACTTAAACATTTACTCCTTATTATGTCTAGAAAAAAAGTTTGTTTTAAATCCCCCGCCCCCCGCAATAAGTTTTTAGTGGAGAGTTCAACTTACAATGAATGTTTATGCTAAATAGGTCACTTAGTTTGTGTCTGGCAGTGTTCGCGCTTGTTTTTTGAAAATTCAGACTTTTTAATGATCACAACAAAGGGTGAGATAAGTAATTTATTTATTGATCACCCCTTTTCCAAATTTTTTAATTAATCACCTCCCAACATGGCATGCTGCCAAAAGAGATAAGTCATGTGACGGTTTCTATTGAGTGATTAACCAGACCTGTTTTAATATGAATTTGGATGATTTTTTTTTTTTTTTTTTTGATAACAAAAACGTTTAGAACACTGATTTGGGGAGAATGGCTAACATTTTACTGAGTGTCTTAATTACACAAAAAAATAATTGAAAAACTAAACGAAAATTGAATAAATGTTTTTTCTTGTCATCAATTATGATCATAGTTTCATAATAATCTGTTCTTTTATACAAAAAAATAAATATAATTGGATTATATAGGCCAATTCGGTTCTCATAAATCAATATTCATGAAAACAAAAAATACTATGGATTTCTATTCAGGAGAAATGAGAATCTAATTTGTCTTTATGCATAAATAGCAACAAATGTTCAAATCAAACTATCTATTCAGAGGATAAATCTTTATTTCTTAGTCAAAGTGCTAACAAAAATCAATTGAACTGGTATCTTTTGAAAGGATATTGAATCATTCAAAATGTGAAGGCATTAGAAGTTATAAAAACAACTGTTTACACTTTATAATAGTCAGCTTAAAACTAAAATGTATGTAAGAATGTTTTGATTCACATGGTGTTCAGTAGAAAAGTGCAAAAAGAATGGCAGTGTGCTAGTTAAAGACTTGAAAAAAAGTTTTAAGAAATAAGCAAAGTATTGAAATCAGAATTAGGCAGTGTGCATCCTATAAACCTGGTTTCTAGTCATGTCATTCAATAGCTCCTCCCCTTCTAACATTTTCTATTTGCACTTGTTGCTGTGATGTCACAGTGTGGTCCAGTATTTCAACATTCTTTAGCTGTTTCTGTTTACAAACTACAAGACACAATCTCGATTTTCATGAAACTATTAGATATATCAAAGTTATCTTTTTTCCGATAATTTTTAGATGTGCGACCATCTCCAGTACCAATGACTGTCACTGACTGGCTGACATACCAAAACACTCCCACCACTTCTCATTTCCTCTCCCTCCTTCTATATAGGTCTGAAAGTGCAAGGGAGAAAACTTGTTAACTGCGTTTTTTTTTTTTTTTAGATGGCAATCCAGGAGATCGAACTTGCACATCTATGGTCTGACTTTCAGGCTTTTTAAAAAAAAATATTGATTTTCAGTTTACTCAATTTTTAATAAAGATAAATTTATTTTGCTTTTACATGTCTGTGTAACTGTATTATTTCAAATCATTTGCAGCTATAGAGGTAGTCACTTATTGTGATAACATTAATCTAAAGATATAAAAATCGGAACAATTTATTATTAAATTCATTTTTATAACTTAGTATGAAATTTATTTTTTAATTAATTTTAAGTAAAGTGGACCGACTGATTTTGATAACAATGACTGTTTGATAACATTATCCGTGATTATAATAAATGGCTTCCTCTGTATTAAGCAAAATCAGTGGGATATCACATTTTTAAAATATTTTTACTTGTTCCATTGTATTTATGAGGGTTGAATTTCCTTGCACTGCTATTTATACATAAACTAGCAACATGACCTGGCATGGATGGGAATGAAATAGTTTGTATTCCAAGTTGGCATTTGCATATACATTCACTTTTTTCCATCTAATAACATTTTCTCCTTTAGTTTTATGATAAATACAGTTCTGGGTACACACTTCATGTGTGCCTTGAAATAGATAATAGGAAAGTTTCTATCATTTTTCAAATTTTTATTTCATAAACTAAATCTGTTTTTAAAAAAAATTATAATTAGAATAAACTCACTGTAAATAGTCTAGAGCTAGAGTAGAAAACTAAACCGCTCAATTAGAATGGGATATCTTTTAATTATACATCAGGAATCTTAATATTGTGCATATAATCCTCTCTTTCCCAGCCTTATTCTGTAGTAACAGTACAATGTCTAATCTTTCAGCTCAATAAAAATGTATGAAGTAATTTGAAACAAAGATTTTGAAGTCTTCAAAATGGCCTAATTATGAAAAGGCACAAGAGCAAATTCACAGGAACCTCCTAAGCCTTTTTAAAATTTCTATTATTTACCATTTTGGAACTAGACTGTTTATGGAAAAAGTAAAGATTATGTTCTATTTGATAGCAATGATCTAAATCAGTTGATTAAGATTTGCCCTCTTCCTCAGCAAAAGCTATTGATTTTCAATTAAATATGTATATATAAACATTTATATGCTCTTGCTGAAAATATCTATACACAGACAAAATTGCCAGAATTAAATTTTAAATGTATAGAAAAAGTCTGTTACCCGACATCTCTGCACACGTCTACTTGGCGCCAACTACTAAACGGTGTCTTCCCAACGCATGACCTTACCATGCAAAGACAACTTGGCACATGATAACTCCGTGCAAGCCTGTCTTTTTGAGAAAACCCATTATTATTCCAATTTTTGTTTTCTTTCTAAGTTGATAACAACTTAAAAAGTAGTTTTAGTTTGTTCCTGAGAACTATAAATCATCAAATTGAACTACAGAAGTAAATCAATTTGCTAAAATAATTCAACTTTTATTCCATAGTTTTTGTTGGTCCTCCCTGTGCTGAGTTATCCGCGCCGAGTTGTCCTTGCATGGTAAGGCCGTGTGCTGGGAAGACAGCGTTCAGTTGTTGGCACCAAGAAGAAGTCAGTGAACCAAAAAAGTCTGATTTGAAACATTTAGAAAATCGTAATTTTTAAGAAAGTGCACCAGATTCTATTAATTTAGATCAAGTTTTGTTTGTAGCACTTACTGTTTTAGAATTATTAATGCTGACAATATGAATTACAGAAATAGCTCACTAAGATGTTGAGAAAAGTTCAGATCACTTCCAACCTGCAAATATATTAACAGTAACACTGTCTTTGAACTTTTGCTATTATAATTGCTACTTCTAGTATATCAAGATGTTTTCTTATATTATATAGGTTTTGTATTCTACTTATGTAAGAGCTGAGCTAGATGAAGCTCCTGATCCACTATATCATAGACCTAAAATTAATGTGCCTGTAAAGTAAATATACTTTTGTCAAACTCCAGGACAAAGTCCGCTGACTTTACTTTCCTATGTAACAAGACCAAGAACAATCCTCACCATAAATAGGGGAGTAAACTGATATAAAATCAGATTTGAACTCGTGATCAGGTGCTTTCTAGCTTGGTGTGTTACCACCTGCGCTAAACTGACAAGTCTTACATACCCCCAAAATTTATAGTAGAATTACACAAGGAAGTAGGAGCAGAGTTTGACTCTGGAGCAGCTAGGATTGGTTCAGTGTTTTTCAAATCTGTACCCCTTCCACCATGTTTCTAATAAACAATACTTGATTACTATTCATTTTTATGATCAAAAGTTTTTTTCCAGACATAATAAGGAGTAAATGTTCAAATTTTCAGCCCTCTGGCTCTATTGGTGTGGCCTGTATGCATGATACATACATAGCCAGGCGGACCAACGTGAAAACTGAAGAAACCAATGTTGACAGTTTGGTTGACAGTTTCTAATAGATTTTCTGTTTGTATGTGGCTATGTATGTTACCATAACCAAGCGCTACACCCACCAAATGCTCTAACTTGAAGAATAAAACCAATCCAGGTGATTCTCAACTGTTACAATGTTTTAGGAGCGGGGTTCAATTTATGATATAACTATAATGTGGAAGTAGACCCTTATTTTGTGTACATGGACATCATCAGATAATTTTTTGACATCATAGTAGAACATAATGTTCTATTATGAAGTCATCATATTATCAGAATAAGCTAATAAGAATTTTTTTTGCTGTTTTTTTTACCTGAGCTCATATTCTGATAACACTTTCTTGGAAGTTGGGTTTTTACCTAACCTCATATTCTGATAAGACTCTTTTTTGGAAGTTGTTTTTTTACCTGACCTCATATTCTGATAACACTTTTTATTCCCTTTCGGGGGTCAAAATTGTGGGGGAACTTCCTTTTTAGCGGTAAAAAGTAAGGGGGAAGCATTTTTCACTTTTGAGGAAAAATACTAATTATAGTAGTTTCTTTTATTTAGTTGCAAATAATATGCAAAAAAAATAAAATATCTAGTTTTAATTTAATTAAAGCAATTACGTCATTTGGTGTAACAGCAAAAAGTGACCTTTTGGAACGAGTCAATTTTGGCTCCAATACGGTTAACAAGCGCAAAAAAAAATGAAGGAGCTTGAAACATTGAATGTTTATCTTTAATCTGAACAGCCTTATCACAAGTATTATTTTATGCTTTGGCCTCTTGAAATTTTGAACTTAGCCCCTGGACCCTCAATACTACATTTTGAAGTCAGAAGACATTGTTAAAATTCTAATGTTTTTTAAGGAATTATCAGTTGTGTGAGTCAAGGTCCAGCCTGTAAAGGAATATAATATGCAATGCTGATAATTCTCTCCAATTCTTTCCATGCATTATACATACGACTAAGTGGGTAATGCTTTTGAATATTTTTTCATATGACTGTTATGCATTAAGGTATTAACATGGCATGAAGGAATATAAAATAACAATATCTTGTATATAGAAATAGTATAAAGCTTTTAGATTTTACAAATACTATAATAAAAATGTTAAATCACCAATTTCCAATTTTTTCATAACAAAAGACTAAATTTAAAATAATAAAAATCTTAAAAGTATAAAGGTCCCTGCCAGAAGGTGTTTGTCTCTGACAACTGGTATAATATGGTATGCTGAACTACCAGAGTGGTAATTAGTTGTTTATTAGGACTGTTAACTCTGAGATACCCCCTTCTTTTTTTTTTCCTTCTTTTTTCCTTTTTTTACTTTCTTTTTTTTAATGTTCAAACCATAAAATTCTTAAAAACGTTACTAATTTTCAGTAATTAGGTGCCCAAGAACCTGTATAACAATTTTCATTCTAATCGGATTGACCGATAGCCAAATTTCAGAAAAATGGGTCAAGATTTGAGAAATTTTCTCAATTGTAAACAAAAACGTTTTTGCTTATAAAATGTAAACAAACAATTGGATTGCCCATCCCCCTCCCCCCGCTGGTAGAATCTCACCAAGTTTACATACAAAATTTCATTGAAATATATTAAGGAATAACAAAGTTATCCAATTAAGAGGACAATTAAGAATGAGAGCCCCCTGCTTTTTTCCCCCGCCAAGAACAAAAATCACTGAAAACAAAACTTCAAGCAAATGATGCTTGACACATCAATATCACTGTGTGGGAGATCAATAAGCTTGCAAATAAAACTCCCAATATTTAACAAATATATCTCTAAATATGAAGGTAATTTGTAGTTGGTTTGACACTAAGTTTTGAAAGTGTTTTTTTTTCCCCTGTCGTCTTAGCATATGTTTCATGCTGAATACTTTGCTAATGAAACTCCAATTCTCCTTAGAGACTTTGTAAGAAACCCAAGGCCACAGATTGTGTGCTATTCTGTTATATTAACAAAAGACTGATTATAGTCACACACAAAAAATATTTAATAACTGATTTTGAATGTTTTTGAGACTAAAACAATAGTTTACACTTTGTTTTAAAAATGGATTAAAGCATTATCTGCATCTATTGTTTATCTATTGTAGAAAGAGTGAAAGAGAAAGATTTTCAGATTTTATTTTTCCAAAAGTACATTTATTTTTCCCATCTGCATCAGATGAGAAGATATAGGTAATCACTTATATCTATCTGTTAAAAATAGATGTAGTGGGCTCTATTTGTGCTGAAATAATCAAGATTAATAATAGCAGATATTTTGCTTAAGAATTTGATTTCCTGGTATATTGAGTTGAATTTTTTTTTTTCTAAAATAAATGCATTGATACTTATTTACTATAATTACTACATATGATGATTCCACATATTTATTACTTAATTTTAGAATTCATGAATTATAATCTTTTTTAAATTTAAAAAAAAAGTAATTGAATGTAGTCTATAAGCCCTAAATGTTGATATTTTAAGTGTAGGGAAAGTTCATTGATAACACTAATTTTCTATAGTTTTGAGAAGGGTTATTAACATTCAGATAGTTCTTCAGACGATTGAACTCCTTTTTGTTGTTTGTGTTGTTAACACAATGTTTCAGCCGATCCATTCTTCGGCCTTCCTCAGGTGTAATATCCGAATGTGATGGAGTAAACAGAAGTTTTTAACCCATGTAACATAAGATTCAGGTGTTTCTTTATCCTTGCCTTAAGAAACACCCAAATCCTGCGTTATAAGGGTTGCCTCCTTGAAGTTAAAAACTTCTGTTTACCCCATCACATTCAGATATTACACCTGAAGAAGGCCGAAGAATGGATCGGCCGAAATGTTGCTGTGTTAACACAAACAACAAAGAGTCCAATCGTTTGAATTGAACACTATTTCCTATTTAGTATTATAGTGACTGATCAATACTGGATGGTAACTTTGAAAATACTAAGTGATGATAGTAAAGTATTCTGTTCTAAGTCTGGAAAAAGTTGAAAGTAGAATGTTTTGCTTGAACAGCAAAATTAAGCAAAATTGTTCTGTCAGAGCAGCAGCATCACATGGATGCTCATTTATGACTTCTAAAAATTAAAGTGTTCCCAAACTTAAGTTAAAGAGGTCTGCTCTAATCCTCCAAGTTTTGAGTTGTACATGGGATGAATAATGCTATTCTATTAAAAAACACAATTGCTGCAGAAGCAGATCAATATTGTTATTGGGCTCTGCTCCATTATGTATTACAGATGTTTACTCAAAAAGGAAATCTATTTCCACTTTATGAGAACATATGACCTAACTAGAAAGCACTCAGAGAGGGCATACCTCTTGTCAATGCCGCTAGAAAATCTGAATGAAATTCATTTAGAACTTTTGGAGATGTCTTGCGGACAAGAAAAAAGAATTGGCGATATGTGTTTTGGACATGTAACTATGACGCAGAGGAGGTAATTGTGCATGAATCCGCTCCAAAATTTATTCAATTCTTCCTTTGCCTATTGTCCACCCTACCACAAAATCTGAATGAAATTCATTTAGAACTTCTGGAGATATCTGTGGACAGGAAAAAATGCAAACTGACCAAAAACATACCTCTTTTCAACTTCGTTGGCAGAGGTAAATAAGACAATATATAAAAAGGCAATCAAGACCTTTTAACCATCATGTATTGTTAGTTTAGTTCAACTTTAATTTGTGATATAATTCTGTATCCTATGACAAATGGTTTTGGAGTTTCAACACCTGTAGGAATCTTTTAGCACCAAACATTTTCCTTTTTGTTTTCATTGTTCTTCTGCTTCCATTAAAAACTTGCATATACAAATCTTTATATACAGGTTAATGACTCTGCAGAGTTAAAAATATGTATTGAATGTTGTTACTGTTTTTTTTATGAGCCAAGATTGAGTAAGGTGTTGTAATTTGTTATAATTTTGTTTGTAATGATATTTGACTGTTGGAATCATATTCCATTAATTTTAAACATGGTGAGAATAAATCACTTCTTAAAGAAAAGCAGTGGTATACTATGTATATTCAAGAATTTTACTAATATTTCTTTTATTTCTCAATCAGTTTCAAGGTAGTTTCTTCACTAATGCTTTCTTTTCTTTTTTTTTGTGTTTGCAGGAGAAAAAGGGCAGCTCTTCTTCTTTAGCTGGTGATCCTACTCGCCCGCGTCAGGTGACAGTAACAACTCCTGGCCAGAAAGGAGCCAAACCCACGGTTCCATCCAAGCGACCGTCAGTGAAGGCAGATTTGGTGAGTCACAATTTTCACATGGGAATGTCTTGTTAAAGACTTTAGGCTTCTGTTTAAAGAAAATAAACTTTTTAAAAAAAAAGAAGATAATTATTCCATTTTTACATTTATATATCCTATGGTGAAGCTCATAATATTATATTCTTAAACTTCTATACTGTTTTTAATTGGAAGATAATTGTTATAACAATAAGTTTATACTGAAGTGAGAAAGGTGTACAAAGGCATATATTCATGTTTATCTGTGAGCCACACCTACCTAGAAACTCATACCTTAACTTCTTAAACATAATTTTGTAAAACTGGTTGATATGACCAGCAATAACAAAGTTGGTAGTATGTAGTGTTTTCATTGTTAGAACAAAAGAATTCTGATTTTGTGAATTGTTACACTGAAATTGAAATTAGCTCAAGAAATAAGTTTAATAATATTTATTTCAAATTGTTCAACACTTTCTTTAACATCTGATTTTAATGTTTCAATGAAAAAGTTTTAAATCTTCATTGAGAATATAGCATTTTTGTCATTGATTCATTTAGATCCATAAAATTTGTTTTAGAGGATAACTTGCATTCTCACAAGTCTCTCCATAACCTGAAATACATTCTTTGGTCTTTATGGACTATAGATACAGGATCGGTATTTTGGATATAATTATGCCTGAATTAAAATGCACAAGTAAACTTCTAAAAGAGAATTATGGGACATATATCCCAGGAGTCTCGAAAGGGTAAAGTTACTTTTTATTGGCTTGTTCTGTTTTTTTTTTTCTCTTTCTTTGGTAAAAATATATAAAAAATGAAGATCTCTTATTTTAGAGACTACCTCTATTAGTTATAACCAAGCAATTATACCAAGTTATGGATCTAACCCTGAGAATGTTACGAATCTGAATTTTAAGTTGGCTTGGTCTAAAAATGTTACCTATCTTTGATTGCTATTGTAAACTCAACCCAAATCAAAGCAGCTTTATTTTATCAATGTTGAAGCTTTTTAACCTTTATCCTTTTAATTATTCGTGCTGGCATCTTTTCGGCTAGAGCTGGCAGCTTTACATGTTAGTTTAATCTAGTGTAAGTTCTCACACTTCTCGAATTTATCAATCCACCTTTTTACTTTAATATACTCAGTACTAGATAACTTCTCTTCCTTCTTCCTCCTTTTCCTTTTGTAGGTGTTTTTTTTCTTTTCTTTTTTTTTTTCTTTAGCATATTTGCACACAAAGTAGACAGTTGGCAATTATTCTGATCGCTGCCAACACTTTCTCCCCAAATCTTTTTTTTAAATTTCTTTTTCCCAGAGTTATGACTATTTGTGAAGTCTTTTGAGGGATAAGTGTTGTGGCTCATTTGGTTTAAAAAAACAAAAAAAACAGGTCTGGTTAGTCACCCAATAGAACTGTCATGTAACCAACATCTTTTGGCAACATACTGTGTCGGTAGTGATCAATTAAAAAATTGGAAAAGGGAGTGATCAACAAATAAATTTCTTCTCTCGCCTTTTCTTGAGCAGTGATAACTAAAAAAAAAAGTCTGAATTATCATAATTTTTTCAAAAAACAAGTGTGGATGCTGCCGGACACAAACTAAGGGACTAATTTAGCATATTCAGTATACTCAATATTAGATCTGATAAAAATGTGATGACCCTCTCTTAATGCTGTGGAATTTGTTGATGTATGTGAATATACTTCAGTACTTAGTTGAGCCCTACTAATGAGTGTACAGTTTGAGCAATCATCACCCTTAAATATCTACTAACTTTGATTCGACTATATTCAAGATTCGGGCACAGCAATCAATGGAGACAATAATTCTCCGCCTTAAGTTATCAGCTGAAATCCAAAGAGTCTTCATAAGGTTTTGTGAGTATAAAATATGTAACAGACCCCCATGAGCAAATAGTGCAACTGGCGTGGAGAAAGTTGTGTAGAAGATAAAAAGATCACTAGTTGACATTGGCAATTGTTTAAAATCGTGTATGGTAGTTTGTTTTTTTTTCACTTTCATATCTGAAAACTTAATTATGAAGCTAATAAGTTTTCATTGACACTATTATCATATGTAAAGCATAACTGGTAATGTTACATACAGAAACCTATAACAATACCTTATATTGTAAAAAGCCATTTCTTTAATTAGAGAAATAGGCGTGATCAGCTTTAGTATTAGGATGAAATTTTATTTGAAGTAATATTAATTCTTTTTAAAAAAAAAATTATTTTCACATTTTATTAAATATTATTGATTTTAGAAGTAATGTTAATTCTTTTTACTGAGACACAAATCAAGTATAAAAACTATTAAAAAAAAAAATTATTTTCACATTTTATTGAAGGTTTTCGAATCTTAAATATTATTGATTCCTAAAAAGTGTCATTAATCCATTGGGTCTATATCAACTCATTTTTCCTTTGTTCTATTAACACAAGCCTAAATGAATGATGATTACAAATGAGTCACCTGCTTGACTTCTTAATGATGGCTTAAGCCTAGCTTGTCATCTTTTAACTTACTTTTTTCGAGTCATTTAAGAACTTACAAATTGGTTTCAAGTGTTTTACTTTTAAACTACTTTGTGAATTTTTTTTATTTAGCTGAGGTCCTTTTTATATTACAGTATTTGGATGGATGCTATAACCTAAAGGACCAAATTTAGACATTCATTTATGTATTTATATCCTTACTCTTTGATATTACATTGTGTAAACAAAAATAAATTTTTGGACACTTTTTCAGTAAATATTTTCTTATATCATGTGAACATTTTGATCTTTACTTGAGAAATCTTTTTTGTTTTGATTGAAAATTGTTGATGAGTGTGCAATAATGAGCCACACTAATTAAACACTATACTTAGTTTAGCTGTTAGTTTGCTGCTCAACAAATGTACCATATAAAAACATGACCGTTTACTCGTACCTTCCAAGTCTCACGCATTCTGCATGAGATACACACATTTTGATACATGCTCACGCTCATAGGCATGAAAGGAAAATTCTCACACATTTTATAAAAGGTGTTAGATTTATTAAATTGGTTTGGATTTCTGATAAAATCAGATCTATTTTATAGAACTTTAGATCTCACATTATTTTGAAAGATCACATACAAGTTTCAGGTCTTGTTTACTCCATTTAGACAAATATTCATAGATATGTGAAATACTGTATTTGGTGGCATACAAGACCCCCCCCCCCCTATTTCAGCATGGAATATTAAGGAAAAAAAAAAAATTTCTTTGAATTCTTCTCATTTGTCACCCAGTTTTTTTTTTAACTCCTCAAATTCTGGCTAATGTGGGGTTGGACAACAAAGGTTATGTTTATCTTTTGAGACATTTTTTGAGAATAAAGTGTGGAGGGTTGGGGGTAGCTGACGGCAAGATTCAATTCTAAAATCATAGCACCCAAATCCTGGATTATTTATACAGATTGTTGCTGGATACCTCCATTATGCACTGGTCAAGCAACATTGTATACTCAAGTTGTCTCAGTTTTAGTGTAAAAGTTGAATCATCCCATGTTAAGGAAACCTGAAATAAATTAGTTACTTGTGAGATTTGAACTAACATTTGAACCTTAACCTGCATATGATAGTGTTATCAATCCAGGTTTGCATAAGCTAATCTAAATCAGCTCTGCTCAGATTTGTCTTGCTGGATTAGTCAAGTAAACGTGCCAAATATGAACTAGCATAGTATTTTAGTCTGCATCTTGTTTAGGACCCAACTAGTTTTTACATACCACGAGAGCCCAGTGGTTTCATAAAATAAATTAAAGCTTATTAAACAAATTTAACTTCTCGCTTTTTCTAACTTACACTAGATTAGTTTCACTTATTCAAATGGTTCTTCGGACGATTGAACTCCTTCTTGTTGTTTGTGTTGTAAACACGACTTTTCGGCCGATCTATTCTTCGGCCTTCTTCAGGTGTAAAATCTGACTGTGATGTGTTAAACAGAAGTTACATTTAAAGGGGATAACCCTTATAGCAGCGGGCTCGGGTGTTTCTGTGTCTTTGTCTTGTCGTGTTTAGGTCTCATTTCAGCCCGATGTGGCTTCAGACCTAAATCCCGGATAGACAAAGACACAGAAACACCCGGGCCACAAATAACAAGAAAGAGTTCAATCTTCCAAAGAACCATTTAAATATTAATGACCCTTCTCAAAACTATAGAAAATAGTTTCACTTATTTTGATATTGTAGGTTTCAAATTGGAATGTTTTCATAGTATTCAGCAAATTATACTTTTTCAAACCTTTCTGATTAGGATTTTTCTTATATACTTGACTATCTTTTGTGAAATAATTATGTTCTTAATGTAATTTGATACAAGTTATAACCTTTTTTTTTTTTTTTACCAACTGTATACATGAAATGCTGAGATGGAAGTTTTTAAAAAATTTTTTTTTACTTTTTTTTTTTTTTTATTATTCCATGAATTAATCAGACCAGTATATTCAAATAACAAAGACAAAATAATTACAGTATTCAAATTTATAATTGGTATTCTATTATAAATATAATTGTTTTGTAACAACTAGAACATACATAAAATATGAAAGTCGTATGTACATATGATTCAAACTTACCACTACCAGACTCAAGTGCACTTGCTCATTTTCTAATAAGTCTTTGACCACTCAACC
Organism: Architeuthis dux; assembly: GCA_006491835.1. Lineage (NCBI taxonomy): Eukaryota > Metazoa > Mollusca > Cephalopoda > Oegopsida > Architeuthidae > Architeuthis > Architeuthis dux. The sequence continues at coordinate 3,130,758 of VCCN01002231.1, read as the reverse complement.
ACTGCAGCTGATAACAACTCTTATCATAGCCACAACTAAATTGTTTGGCACTAAATGACATGATTTACACAGGATATTTGATGTTGAAATATGAAATGCTTGAGAATGAACTTGCTCCAAGAATTTACCTCTTATAAGAAACTTTTTTGGGGTCTTATGGGATTTTTTTAATGGTATATGTTTTTTTTACAAAACCCTTAGGCATATATTAGAAGGTGCGGGTGGCCTAACAGTTAACGGGATGAATGGAATCGGCAATCGGAATTGAAACTGGCTGGGACAGTTTGCGTTCATTTTGTACTAATGCCCTTATGAATCCACTTCTCCCAGTTGTGTAAATAGCAGGGCAGTTGGAGCCCTTAGCCCTGTAAGGCAGTCCATCTAAAAACCCAAAATTGCTACAAACGATGATTGGGTCTCCATGGACTGTTTGTGTAATGGAGACAATGATTGCGTCTTGTGACAAGGAAAGCAACTTTGCCTTTTAAAAAAAGATTTTTTAGACTTTTAAATTATGCATCATTGTTTTTGTTCTTTTTAAGTATTTAACCTATAAAAAGCTTATTAAAATTTTTAAAGAAAAAGTATATATTTAAGAGAAAGAAGTTAGCTCTATTGTCAAAGAAATGTATTCTTTTATAATGACAACATGACCTAGCTGATTCATCTTGACTGACTAGTCTCCCTCTGGCAATGAGTTCGATTTTCACCGAAGGCTTACTCTAGTGATCTATTTGTTCATTCAATGACATTTATTTATTTTCATCACATTTTTAAGGGAACTTTCTTAGCTCTTAAAGGGTTTGCCCCAGCCATAATGTGTCTGTATGTTGTTGTGAGTCTTGAAAAATAAAAAAGCATACATTTTAATTACCATTAACCTCCTTAAAGATGGTACAAGACAGGATTATTTTTCTCTCAGAATTATTTAATTATTTATTAATTATTTAATGTACAAATAATCAATTTTTCAATTTATTTACATAATTTTGTTTTATTTAAAGATTAATTAAAATAAAAACTTGATCATTTTGAATAATTTGAAAAGTATGTAGTATTTAAGGTCTACTAATGATCTTTAGATTGCTTATAACACTGTATTCTGGAACATGTAAATTTAAGATTTTTTATTTTATTTTTCTTTATAAATGGAATACTTTAGATTATTCGGTCCTAATTTAAAAATAATTACATTAAGTAATATATTACAATAGGGAAATATTTTGGAATCAATTGGAAAATTATTTTTTAAGCAAATTTTTTAAGTATATGCTTTTGATTAAACAAAACCCCTATATTCATGTACTAAAATCTGTGCACTCATTCTTTGTATCCGAGTCTATATCTTAATCGATAACTCTAAATATCATCAGCTAATATTTTGATAAAATTTTTAAACACCCCTTATCACATAATGTTACCGTATTAAAATATATTTTGTAATATTTTATGACCCCCCCCCCCAAAAAAAAAAACAAATCAAAATATGTATAAGTTTCTAATTATGCATCATTTAACCCTTTCAAGACTAACCGATTAAGTTGCTTAATGCCTGAATTTTTAAAAAGCCAAATACTTGTTGATTTTTATTTAATGGTTAAAAGTATTCTTTTATTAAATAAAAAGAAAATTCCATATTTTGAAGAACCAAAATCATGATGGGATATATTTGTCCCAGTAGACATTTATTGTTTTTTGTGTTTATTTTTCATGTCACATACATCCCAGTAGACTTCTAAAAGAGATCTATGTAAAATAATTTCCCAGCAGTCATAGAAACCTTGGGATATGTGTTCCAGGAGTCTTAAAAATTACAAATGTTAATGATTCCACAAAGCCCTATATTTACTTTTGATGAAATTAATACAGTTTTAATAGTTTAATGTAAAATCCTCATTTCAACAATTTAAAAATCTTTTTAAATGTTCCATTTTAAAAGAAAAGTTTTTTTTATAAATTCATTAAAATGGATTGTTTATATTTTGTACATTTATAGCTATTTCACTAAAAATCTATGCTATTAATACACTTGTTATGTTATGCTGTGATTGGTCAAAATCTGACCAATTACGATAGAGAAAATGTTCGAATGAAATTTGAATAAAGCAGACAGCATAGGAGTTTGTTTCTTTGTTACATTACGGAATTACAACTTAGTAAAAAATTTGGGTTAAGATTCGGTTTAGCAAACCAGAGTAATTTTTTTTATGAAAACGTATTATTTTTTATTACTATAATCACTAAGATTATAGTAATATCTACATTGATGGAATTTCCACGGGTCCAGCTAAGTTATTTATTAAACTTCATCTGTAAATATTCAACAGTGAAACAAAATAGGGTAATTAGAACTCACAATTGGTCTCCAGTGTCAGACCCTGTGTTATTTTATAAAGTCCTAATCTCTCATGGCCTACAAATTCAAAAGACACTGGTTCAAGAGGTTAAGATGTTATGAAATGAGTAATGCTGCTGAGCCTGGTTGTTGTAGTCTGGTCTTGGGGTTTGAATCTTGTGCTGGTGACTAATTTATTTGGCATCTATTTTTGATGTACAACAGAACATGAAATCAAATTGACAGAATAGTTGGGATATAAACATTTAATGGTAACACTTGTTAAAAAAGAATTGAATTTTAAAAGAATTTTTAACACCCCCTTTTTTTTTTCAAAAAAAAAATTGTATTAAATATGAAAGAATTAGAATATTGTTTACAGTAAAAAAAAATTCCAGAACTATCCAGTACTTAATGACTAATTTGTGATGATGGCTAATTTAAAAGAAAGTCATATAAAATAAGAATAACTATTAATAAGAACTGGAGTATCTTTGATGCAGTCATTTGACACAGATAAGTAAAAGAAAATGAAAGTAGTAATATATTTCCACTCTAGTTTTTTTAATAATTAGATTGGCAAGTTTTTAATTAACCCTTTTAGTGCTATGGCCTTTTTGACTATATAGCAAAAAGCACTTTTTAAAAAAAAATTTTAATTTTTATTTTCAGGTAGTCCTCTACTTTCATACCAGTTGTATTCCTGAAAAACTATACAAAAGTTGAATTTCCATATCTTGAATCATTTAATTACATATTAATTAGGGGGTTCCATTCCCTGAGAGCTAAACAAACACACACACACATTCTCATTAACACACACACATACATACATACATGGCACATGCATGCACACAACTTCAGTGCAGTCAAAATGCAGGCGCACTGCATTTCGCTACACACCATGCAGTAAATAACTGTCATGGCTTCGGTTTGTTTACAAACATGAGACAGAAAGACACGAAAGTAACACCATAAACAAACCCATAAAAACCTAGAAAATATTATTTAAAGTATGTATTTTAAATAATAAGTGATTTAAGAATTCTCATAGAATTAGTCTTTCAGAATATCCTGCTCGCACGTGTATTTTTGATCTACTGGCTTACGTATATGTATGATTTTCCGTTTATTAATTTTCATAAATAAATGATTCTCTAGCCTATTTTAGGCAAACCTGCAATAAATAAAAGCAATGTTTGCATACAATATATTATTATTCGAGCATTTTATGATACATATTGTGCCCTTAAAAATTTGGTGGTATATGAAGAAATAAAAGCATAAATTTGCTAGGTTTAATGCAGTTCAGTAAGAATTGGCTGAATTTTTACGGTACAGAAATTGAATTGGGGTGTTAATTTATAGGGTCTGAGGTGTATGAAAGTGGAACAGACGAATCTCGAGGACTGCCTGTATTTATTTAATCACATTGTTAGGCTGATATATCGACCCTGTAGTGTTTTTGGCTACGTTATTGAGTCCGATATATCAGCCTGGCAGTGCTATAATGGTTAAAGGTTACCCCTAATTTACATAGGGATAAATTAATTTATTTTGAAAAAATAAACAAACTAAAAGAATATTATTTAATAAATTATGAGATCGTATATAGGGATAAAAAAAATATTGTTAATATACCAATGTTTAAGTGTCTTTTTCACTGTTCAGAACTTATATATAACAGAGAGAGAGAGAGAGAAAAGTCTTATTTGTAGATTATATGCAGCTTTTTTAAAAGTAAAATATTTGACAGAGCACTCAAATATTTCCTGAAGCTGCATTCATAATTATTTTTCTTTTTAAGAATATAGAAAATATTCAGAGGCTGAACGCCAATCAAGAACCTTTTAAAAACAAAAATTGCTTAAACTGTCACATAAATTCTTAGCATTTAAACTTCTCAGTTCAGCAATCTCTGGTGGCGGAAAGTAGAGGAGCCTGGGGTATGGAGAGAGGTAGGTGTGTGCTGCCTCTATAACAGCTTGCTGCTAAACGCTATTGTTTGCTTTTCGCAAAAAAGCAGCATAAAGCAAACGTTTCAAAATGGGGGCAGGGGAATACCTGTATTTAAAAAAAAAAATGAGGATGCTACTTTTTAACAATAATTTTTAAAAAATTTTTTGTTACCAAAAAAAATCCTGATTTACACTTGACAGTTGCATTGTAAGGCAAAATTATTCAGCTGTTTTTTCTTTTCTTTTTTAAATGTGAAACACTAATAAAAAAATTAGTGTTTCAGGGCATTTTTTAAACACTTATTTCAATATGTCAGTGAAATATTTTGTATTATCTGTTGTGAATAACTATGATAAATTGTTTCATATAATCACATGTTTTACACTTTTTTTTTTCATTTTCTGATTGTTAGGATGTAAGTAAAGAATTTAATAAATGCAAAGAAGAAGGTGCCAAACGGTTAGATCTCAGCAAGTCTCAAGTAAGTGGTTTTTTTTTTATTTCAATATATTTTCTGTGCAACCTGATTATTTGAAAATGTGAATTTGTACATGCTTTAAAAATATAAATAAAACCAATACAGAAATAATGCTGATAGCAAGACTCAAATCTATATATTGCTTCCTTTTTTTTTTTTTTTTTTTTTTTTTTTTTTTTTTTGAGCCTGTCTTTATATTTAATGTATTTATAGATGAACATTAATTAAAACAATTGATTTATATCAGAGTCCTCTGATTAAATGCATTCTAATATCACTGAGAAAATTATAATTATTACCTGCTTATAAGATTTGGATAGGTGAAATTCTGGTATTGTGTAATCAGTTAGATGGTTTGAATGCTTGTGAGAAGACTATTCTATTTCAAAAATGAATATCCAGTAGTTTTTCATAAGTCTCTTGGATAATTTTCTTAGGATTTGTGAAACATTCAAAAGTATGTTTTTAAATTTCTTTTGGTTAATAACTTTCCCTACCCCCCCCCCCCAAAAAAAAATCACTTAAAATACTTAAGGGTTTTTGCACTAATTTTAATTATATAAAATAAGGTATATTATGAGTATAGTAGACACAAATAGATAAGGCATTCATTTGAATGTTATTTTTAATTGAAACTGCTAGAAACACCCATATGAATCCTGATGATTCTGGATCTGATTGGTCTTTCAGCTTGTGCGCCGATCATCTTTAGCAAGTGGGTTTTAATGGGGTGGAATTGCAAGCCCCAACCCCACACTTTTTTGCTATTTTATCCATAGGTGGTGGTGAGAATGGATTCCACTCCTAGTTTTGAATTGAGTTGTCCTTCTCCTAGACTGGTTGCCAACCAAGGATAGAGAGCCCAGTCATTTTACCAATAGCTAAGAGAAGAGATGGATTCATGCCTTTCCCAAGTGCATTAGTGTGAAGTGAATGCAAACAGCCTCGGCTGAAATTTGAACATGCCGATTCCATTTTGCATATCAGGAACCGTTATGCCACTCCAACCTCCTGATAATACAAAATCTAAATGAATGACAACCTGACTTATTAGCTGAAGATTCAAGTGCACTAGCAGCACCTTTTTTAAAGTATTATTTGACTCCTACACACACAAACACTGTTTATAGTAATTATTTGTATGCTATAATGTTAAAATAAAAAATGAAATCAAAATTCTTTGCAATAAATTCAATTAACTAAAATTTCAAGCAGATGATCTAAATTGGATTTTACCTTTATGTATGAATAAACAAATCCTTTTATTAGTCTCTTCTTTGTGCTGATTATTTTTTTTCTTTCTCTTTTAGATAACAGTCATACCAAGCTCTGTGAAAGAGGTAAATATTTTGTTCTCTTCTTGTATCATAAATTCTGGTGGTATGAATTTGGGAAATCTTTGATTTTGTAGTGTCTTGTAAATATTAATAAATTAGAAGCCATTGTAAATATAAATAAATAGTATTATTTAATAAGTTATGATATCATACCTGCTAGATAAATAGCTATCAGTGAACCATCTTGAAGGAAATTTTCGAAGAATCAGTTGAAATTAAAGCATAACCTCAGTTTAGTTTTATATATTTGGGGTTACTGATTATTCTTACGGAAGATTCTACTTGGATAACAGCTAAATAAATTTTGAGATGATGACTTCATTATTGTTAAAATGTTACACATCTGCTCTGAACATAGCATCAAATTATGTACTGATCAGGAATATAGCTTGTTGAATTACTTTTCTTGGCTTTTTTAATCCCATTATAATTCATATTGGCTTTTCAAAAATGTATTGTGTATAATCCATCTTTTAATGCAGTGGTTCTCAATCGTTTCAAGGGGGCGTTCTGGAGATTCCATAATATCTATAATTCTGATTTACAAATGGCTGTTGTTTACAAACGAGAAGGAATTAGAATTAGGCCGTTATTCAATGCTAACTTTGCCAACCATTTCTTCTATACAAGTTAGTAACTGGCAAGTGGCAAATTATTTTGCTTAATACCCTGTAGTGTTGCTATTATTCTATGGGTAAACATTTAAAATTATCTCCCTTGCTGTTGTTTTCAAACAAGGAATACTGTATGTATCTGAAGTCACTGAAAAATGATTTTGAGAAGCGCTTTGAAGATCGGATTGATATGAATATTCCTTTCTGGGTTATGAATCCATTCATTTGCAAGGTTGAAGAACAAGAAATCAACTTGCAGGAAGAAATCATTGTGTTTACTCATATTTGAAGTACAAGGGAGCACTGCCATGTATCTAGGTGTCATGGGGGGGGGGGGGCTGACAAAGGTTGAGAGACACTGTTTTAAAGCAATTGTACAACACCATTATCATTTTCTTTAAAGTCTGAATATTATGTATATTTTTAATCATATATCTTTAGATTTCTCTATAGAAATCCATGTTTTAGTCTTCTTTTTTTATAGATTGGCGGCTATTTCTAAAATTATTCCTTACACAAATGTTTGAGTATAAGTTAGTAAAGTCTACATAAACAAAATGTATTTACAGGAATTATTGTTTGTGAAAAAAAAAAATAGAAACTTCTCAACTTTCCGTATTTGCCGGTATTTAAAACATTTAAAATAAAACAAAAAACTATACAAATCTAGCACTCGTTCAATGCGCTAGTATTATGAGTAGAGGGTTGTCTACTGAAGCTCAATAGGGACAGTTATGGGGCTTGGATGAGTTGCAGTGAGCGGTAGCCCATAAATATATTTGTAAACAATACGTCTTATAGGCTGGCAAATACAGTAATATGTTAATCTAAAAGAGAAGGATAACATTTTTCTAAATTAGAAAATGTTGCATGAGAGTATATGTAGAGAATGGTTTGGCATAAAGATCCATTCAAAACATTGGGAGTGAAATGCCACTAAAGTAATATTATAGAAAAACCTTTATGGGGATAGCCTCAAATAAAAAAACATAAATGGAAAGAACAATAGTGTATTTGTTTAAACTAGAATTGTTGACATATGGAATAGTCTAACAGATTTAGTGATCCGAAACTCTTATATAAAGAAATATAAAATTGCTTCTGATAATATATTTAGTTTGCAAAGAGATTTTATGCTTCTACATTGGACTAGTTTAGTTAAAAACATAAATGGAAAGAACAATAGTGTATTTGCTTTTAACGGTTTAACAAAGCTGGTCAAAAAGCATGATTACTTGATATCAATCACAGAATGGTATTACTGGATGAGCTACATTGTATCATTTTAAAGTAATCAATCAAGAAATCAGTTCAGTTCATCCCTTGACTGCTGCTGTCATGGGGTAGGGGGATCTGAGGACAGAAGTCCTCCTCCATGTTGGTCTGTCTGTAGCCTGCACAAGAGTTGCTTTGCTCCCTTTACCTCATGTCCTTCCAGTTGTCTTGTGACAGCTTGGTGGCACCCATCTCCTCTCCAAGCTCATGACTGATAGCTGGATACCACAGTTTATTGTGGTGATCACTCTTGGCTTTTGAGTCCTTCTGGAGACCATTCGGTCTTGGCTGTTGGGTGCTCCCACAGCTTTTCCACCCTGTGGTACATTGTAAGCACTACAGATAAAAAAAAAATCATTTTTTTCTTATTACATTCGTTAAAAACCGTTAGATACATGTTGCAAATTGCTGCAATTTAATATTATTGTGTACTACAGTTTTCTTTGTTATTAGTTATCAGTTATTAGATCAAAATGTAAATAATCACTATTGTTTCGATTCTATAAATCACAAGTACAATTAGCATATCAACTTAATTGATTTCTCAATATGTAACATCTCCTGTTTTGTTCATATTTCCAAGTCTAACCTTTTGCAAAAATCAATTTTATAGCTTTTTGTTCTCTTTTTAGCATGATTCAAAATTTCACTCTTCACACATTTCACTTGTGTTATTTAAGGTTATATACTTTGTTAAATACTTAATACATTTTGGTCAGTTTGCTAGTCCTCTCTTTAACCCTTTGCATTATGGATTGTTTAGTTTTGCTTAGAACAATACAAAAAACAGACATCACTTGAGCTGCAAATTTTCATTATTTACAATTGAAATAATTGCCACATGAACAATATTAATTGATATGTTTATGTTGAACCCAATTCTTTTTAGTTATTTCTGGTGTGGTTCAAATTCAGCATGATCCCAGATTGCTACTATTTAGATGATAATTACTAAATATCATTTGGGACATCTTTAAAGGAGAACCGATATGACTTTTTTGCACTAATGAAACTTCTTTTAAATATTAATCATTGGAAATGCATGGATTAAAAGCAAATAAACAGGTTTTCTAAAAACTACATTTTCAAAGTGAATTCCATAATTTCTTTAATTTGTTTTCCTTATTTTAAAAACAAGTAAAACATTTTTAGCATTTTACTCAGTCTCTATTGAATTTGAAAGACACACACTGCATATGTGTGCATTATATATGAATTGGGGTACATGTTATAATTAGTGTATACCCATATCATTTTTTACCTGTGATAATTTTAAATTCTTTTGGACTTCTCCACAAGTTAATTTCATCATATGATTTGCAAAAACTCTCTAATACTTGCATTATATTTTCATACCAGCAGCAGTTTTTTTCTTTCTAAATGACACAGACCCTAGATTTAGCTAAAACAAATGTCCAAGAAATGTTTAATTTACAAAAAATTGTTTTCACAAATTTATATATAACAGCACTATTTATGAAGTTAAAGGCAAAAGCAATTAATTTATCAAGTGTTTAAAATTCCTTTATTTTTTCATATAAAAGTCAGTTCTAGGTCTTTGTTCCTAACAATAGGTATACTTATTTGAGAGAGAAATAGCAGTTCAGGGCCACAATGACTGTAGTCTGAATAAAATTTTAATGAGATGAAAACCTGCCAGATTTTATGTTAGTGTATATTGTCTGCAGTTCTAGAAACAAGTAATGTGTACATTAAAACACCAATAATGCAATATAAAAAAACATTTTAAGATAAGCAAGAGAATGCTTAAAAGGAATATTTTATAGAATTAATATTTAGGGCTTTCTTTCTATTTTTACCAATAGTGCAAGTATCCTATTATAAATTATGGCTTTATACCGTATTTGCCAGCCTATAAGACGCAGTTTACAAGGGTACTTGGGTGACTACAACTAACTGTAACTCATCCAAGCTCCATAGCTGTCCAATTTGTGCTTCAATAGTCAACCCTCTAGCAATAATACCAGTGCATTGGATGCAGTGAAATATTTGCAGTTTAAAAAAAAAAATGTTATGTGCGTCTTACATACGGGCATATATAGTAAGTTTAAATCTATTGTATAAATATATTCTTTGTACATAGTTTGAGATAATTTGAATCCATTTATGTGACTAGAATTGTCTTTATGCATCTATCTCCTGTTGACAGTCATTTGAAAATGAGTAAAATGAGTCTGTTTATTTCTTGTTGGTGATTCAGCATTTACACAAACCTGCCGTAATTCAAGGCTGCCTTTTAGGAGCACAGAA
>VCCN01002231.1:3094167-3104336 GCA_006491835.1 Architeuthis dux | reverse complement strand
GTGGGAAATGACTCGAAAAGGTTGGGAACCACTGGTATAGATGATCAACTCGGCAAACACTTATTTATGCAAGAACTTTATAAATAAAGAGGGATTCAGTAGCAAAATTTATTCATTTGAATTTTTTAACAGAAATCAGTAAAAATAAGTCAAATGACAAAAGATAAATCTAGTGGTAAATTGAGATTTTTTTTAAAAAAAATTTCCAAATAGAAATCAAACTTTACTCTGAGTATAACAATATTGTAATGATTCTTATCTCTACACATACAATGACACTCTCTTGTTCTTTACAATTATTTTCTATATTAAATAAATCATTGAGTGAGGATATAGTTATCATCTGAGAACTACTTTCACCATCATAACCTATTTATTTATTTACAAGTTATTTTGAGTTATTAGTATATTTTTTTTTTAAATTGGAAAAATACAATTTTATTCAGAAATTAATGTTGGACTAATAGTTTTATTTTTGATATCTTCTACTTTAACCTTTTCAAGAAGAACCTATTAAGGTGTTTAATGCCTGAATTAAAATGTCCCAGTAAATTTCTAAGATCTGTGGGACATATATATCCCAGCAATCATAGAAACCTTGGGATATATTGTATATACTTGTGTATATGGCGACTGTTGATTTATGGTCACAAAATCATAATTTATGGTATGCTATGCTTTTTTGAAGCCAATGGCTGCTCCTAGTCCTTCCCATTATGTTTGAATTTAAACCTTACAAAATTTTGCCTAAAAATTTGTTCTTCAAAACTCGAACTATTCACAGATATATATATACAGTATATGTTCCAGGAGTCTCAAAAGGGTTAATTATTCTTACTTTTAGTTCTACAAATATGAAACAATGAAATTATTTCATTAAAGTTTGTTCCTTTGATATGCATTCAAAATTTTCTAAACAGTTTTATTGTGGGTAAAGCAAATTAAAATTCATAATTCATGAAATTAGAACAATTGTTTACACTTGGTAATTGTAATTAATGTGATACATGAACACATGTACTGAAGTTATATTAGAAAATAAAATTTTAGCACATTGTATCCAATAGCCAATTGCGATTATTGTATTGTATATTCTTTGCTTACTAGCACAGATGTATATCATTGCAACAATCTTTTTTTAAATTGATTCAATCATCTGTATTTTTGTTAATAAGTATTACAATTTTTTATGGTTTTTAAATAATTATTCATAATTATGTTTAATCTATAGACTTGTATAAATACAATAAAAGAAAATTATGAATAAACACATATTTAATATTAAAACTTGATGTTTATAAATCCAAATCTAAAATGTTCTTTTTTAATAATTTTAATGAATTTACATTATCTACTTAAAATGTCTTATTTTTGTCAAGTTCTTTTAGCTTCTAGACATTGAAGTTCTTTAAAAGTCTCAATTACCTTGCTTTGTTGTTATCTCCCTTGTGATCATCTTTTGTTTTCTTTTACTTCCAGATATTGGCACCTGGTCCAACATGGTAGAATTGAATCTAGGCACTAATCAACTGAGTAAAATTCCTGAAGACATTCAGGATCTACAGAAACTTGAAGTTCTTACTCTTAGTAACAACCTTCTTCGGGTTAGTTATCAATTTTTATGCATCTTATATGTTATAATCTGTAACATGTTCAACTTGTCTGCTGTCATTAAAGATGCCAAAGACTTATAGAAATTTTTTGATGAATTTGTTGAAGTCTTTTCATTTCAAATATTCTTATTATTTCTATGTATAATTTTAGTTTATATTATTACTATGTCTGTCAAGAACTGAGAGCCGATCTAAATTATGTAACAATATCTTCCTTCAAATTTTAAATACTGCTTTAGTTCCTTGATCTAATCTATCCCATCCCAGAAGGAAGCACTGAAATCACTTCTGTCATCATCCCCAAGTATATTTTTAGATGTATAAACAAATATGTCTTGAAATTCTGATATTTAAAAAATAATACATTTCAATTTATCTGCACTTTATAAGGATATTATGTGTATTAATGTTTTGTTAATCTTATAAATTCAGCTTCTTTCTGGTAATTTCAATTATCTGGATTAAACTTATAAAATAACTTTATCAAATTTAACCAAAAACCGAAAGTAGTCTCTATCCATGAAAAATTGTGAATGCACACAAAACTTGCAAAATATATGGAAATATTTTGATCCTATTTATAAATGTCAGTGCATTCTCACTCAAATATTCTTAAAGATTTGCTTGTTTTATTTTTTGCTTTCATAATTACTATATTTGTTTATTTTTCTAATGAATTATTAAATAGACCTGTTTAGCAGAATAAATCCCTCAATCACTAGCTCTTTTACTTTAAATATGAATATTCTTCTCCCATGCAAATAACTTCATTTAAAATTGTTGTATTTTTCTAAATTTTTAGTGTACCCTACTCAGGTTTCTTTATGATTTTCTCTTTCTTATTTGTATAAATTGTTGACTATCTAACAGTCAAGTTAATTGGGAATTATCATAAACTATTTAAAATATGTAAAATACTGCTCTTGTTTCTAGTCTTAGGATACTATACTTCATATATTTCAAAAGCTTAGGTTTTTGAATTTTATAAGATAATGATGTATCAAAAGATGTTACAAAGCCATAAATTCCTTCCATACAACGAATATTTGCTGTTACAATACAATTTATTTTATGAGGAATATGAAAATTAATGCAGAAAAACAAATTGGTTTCTAAGCATTTTTGCATGTATGCCTCAAAGTTCTTAAAGCATTAAACAATTAAGCACTAACTGCAGTCAAATATACAGTGTGCTAAAATTTTATTTTATAATATAACTTCAGTACATGTGTTCAAGTATTTTTGGCAGTCGTCCGTGGCAATATGTTCTCCATAATGACTGCGGGAACAGACTGAATTGTCCGTTAACAAATCTTTTTTATTCAACGGTCGTTTTATAAAATATAAATATGCGAATGCTGTACTTGTGACATAATTTTACCAAAACAAAAATGGCCGACATATATTTTTTTATTTCTTGGCCCTTTTACAGAGACTTCCTGCCAAAATAGGAAATCTGAAGAAGTTACGGGTCCTAGATTTGGAAGAAAACAGACTTGAAACTTTACCTCAGGAGATTGGTAAGTCTTATTTTTTTTATTTTTACATAAATATTGACCTGCTATAAACTTTTCTTTGCAATTTACTACTTGTAGATATTTATGGTAGGTTTAATCACTGATTAGTTTTATTTGCAGTTTTTAGTCTCTAGTATTGAAATATTTTTGTTACCAAGTAACTATTTCCAAAGGGGGAAAGATCCCAAATCCAAAGAACACAATTTATCTTTTGGAAGCGGTCAGATGAAAAGAAGCAAAAAATTCCTTACCTTGTCTATTGACGTCGGCGTGTATAGTGGTTGTTTGTGAAAAAAATCCTTCTTCTCGCGACTTAGGCCCTTTTTTTTTCCAGTGACAAGTATGTATGCACTACTTTTGAATTCGATATAGTGAATCAATATTTTTTCAATAAAAACTCAGTAAGTTATCTGAAATCTTTTGTGCACACATTAGTTTCCTTTGTGTGCTGGTTGCAAAACATATGTGCACATCCACAGCTTAGAGGGAACAATGGTCCTCAGCTAATATTAACTTTTTCACTGATAAAGTATATTGTTATGAATATTTTCTTTAGAATAACCAAGTTTTATCTGCACCATCAATAAGGAATTCAAGGATATTGATTTTAAGTCAAAATGAAAACCCATTTACCTATGTGATCCTAAATTTCATAATTTATCAGATTTCTTCATCTCCCTCAACAGATTAATAATGAAAAAAGACTTTATTTGCATTTAATAGCAATTTCACCAGTTCAATCACTATTTATGTAAAATCTAGCCTGGCTTAGATACTCTTGTCTTGTGAACAGCATGATATATCAGTTGAAGTGTCATAAGAGTAACAAATGATTTAAATTTATTAATTTAGATAAATTACTGAACTGCTATGATCTTATTTAGTATATGAGTAATCTTTGACTTTAGCAGTGAAAAGGTTATTTCAGTAGTTGATACCTTTTCTAGAGAAGATTCAACCCTGAACATTTCAGCTTGATTGAACAAATGGTTCAAAAGTTATGACAAATTGAAATTTGCTTAAATTTACATGTTGCGAAATTGACACTTCATAACTATGCAATTTAAGATCCTATCTAGCTGAGATTTGGTACCCCAGTAGTTTTTCACCCAGAGGAGTCATTTCTGGCTTCATTTTACCTATATTCTGTATGGTTTAGGAGTTATGGGTCCTTCAAAATGGGCGAGAAATGGCTTTTTAGCGGGAGTTACTAAATATTTGGCCGACCGTAGAAACTGAACTACGGGTGTTAAAATAAAAATTCCACTGGATTATATTCAGTTTCCGTGTGTAAAAGATTGAAACACAGTTTAAAAGCATTAAATACTTTTCTGATTATCAAAACATAGGACGATTACAGTAAAAACCCAACATTTTAGATGTTTTATGAATGCTTGTGTGTGTGTATATCTTTACTAGTCCTTCACAAATTGTGTTTTTAGTGTTGCATTTTATGCAAATCTGAATTACCCCACTTGGATTTTTATAAGTTTTCAGTCATACAAGTTTTGAAGCTTTCAAAAATGTATGAATTTATTCTTTGCATAAAATACTGCTGCCCTGTCTTTTTAGTATTTATGATGAAAATAATGTTCTAAGCTAAAACCTACTAATGGTACCAATTGATATTTAAATGTAATGATTATAGTCTCATTTTTGTAACCAAACTTCATTGATATTTTTAAAATATAAAATATTTGTATATTTTACTTGAATTTTTAAAAATCACAAAATCCATTTGTATGCAAATTACTAATAGTTGTGTGTGTGTGCTAACAGTATGACTTAAGCTGTGTAAAACATCTTATTTGCTTACTGCAGCTACCCACATGGCATCTATACATTAACTAGTTCAATTTAGCATTGTGTTGTCACCAAAAAAGGGTCAGATGAATCGGAGGCTTCAAATGCAGTTTTGATATGTCAGTCTTAGAGCAACGTATGGCATTATGCAGGATTGAAATTCACAGTGGGTTTTATCAAAGATTTTTCTCTAAGATTGATGTTTCAAATGATCTCAGAATTTGGGATGACCTGCTTCTTTTTTTTCTGCTTATTCTTTCAAAGAATCAAGTTTTTTAGGACTGTAATTTGAATTTTCTTTGTCTGTCATGTTTTTGCTGTTTGCTTTTATTTATTTTTCAGTAAAAGTAAGATTTTCAAAGATAATTCTGATACTTTTATCAAATATAGTTATTAAATCCAATGGTTCACTTTTTTTTTTTCATCTCGACCAACTGCATTTATATAAGTTCATTTTCCCTACAAAAACCACAAATTTTGAATGTCTCTATTTAGCAATTGTGTTGGATTATGATTAATAATTTCTTTTGATTTTAGTTCTCTATTGAAGGGTTAATATCAATTGACAATAACTATAATAAAACATGTTCAAAAACTATACATAGATCATTTCGGACTGTTGTACTGTACGACAAAGAACAACCAAGATGGGGACAACAGTCCAAAAAGATCTATGTATAGTGATGATTCCTCATCTAAAAATTCAGACAGAAATGCTCAAAAATTGTTAATATGGTTGCTGAACTAAAACATTTTTATACTTTCTGAAATTTCATGCTTAGCTCATAAGCACTTAAGCTTTTGTCTACAAAGGAAAGATTAGGAACCATTGCTTTAATTTGATATCCACTTTGCCAGTTATTATTATATATCATCTACTTGTTTTATTTCATTTTCTTTAAGATTTCTAAAAATCAATATGCAGTTTATAAAGGCTTTGTAAAATCGGATCAAGTCTGTTTTATTCATCATCTGAAACATTGTAAAACAGTAAATATACATATTGTTTTCTTTAAATCTGATTTATAATATATTTTCCTATATCAGGACAACTTCGGAAGCTCCAGCGTCTTGTTGTGCAGTCCAATTTGTTAACCAGTTTACCTAGAGCCATTGGGTAAGTCCATGTCTTTATTAAATTTGAATTCTTTGTCAGATGTTTTCTTTTATTCCTTGAAAAGGCATCACAAGTGTAAATGGTTTTATTTTCAACTTTATGCCACTGTCTTTCATTTATTATAATAAAACTAGCTTCGGTTTCATTGATTATAATGTAAAAGCTAGATAGATGGCTTCTTGGTTCAAGCATTTAAACTGCTTGTTAAAGAAATGTTTTTGCCAGATGCGCAATTTACCATGTAGATCTTTGTACAGATAACTTAAATAATAACTTTGTTATTGCTCCTAACATTACCTTGATAGATCCAATTTGTATATGATTTAAGCAGATTTTCTTTTGTGCCTATGAACTATGAATTAAATTTGTTAATTTAATGTGGTGTAAAACGCTAAAGAACATGGCTGAAAATTATAAAATTTAACAACAAATGTGAAATATGGTAGGTGAGGAGTGGCCAAATGATTAATGACAAAAAGAATAGAATCAGCTAGCAGAGTTCAAACTCTGGCTGAAATAGTTTGTATTCATTTTGCACTAATACCCTTAGGAAAAGCATGACTCCATCTCTTCTCCCTCACCTCTAGATATGGATAAATAGTAGTGCAGATTGGGCTCTTTAGTCATTGTTGGCAACCATTCTTAGAAACTGACAGCTCTTGATTCCAAACCAGCCTGAAGAAGGATGAACTCTGTCTGGCTATCTCACCCATGACACACCCATGATGAAATTATCTGTGGTACCCCAACTATTAACCTAATCAAATGAGAAGATGCACTTCATTTATTCATTTAAAATTGCTTTGTACATTTTATAATTGAGCTGACAACTTATGCTTTGGTGTTGGACAGAAGAATTTCACACTACACTTGTAAGATTCCTGCTGATATCAATCAAATATTTCTATCTAAAAATGATAAAAAAAATTCATGCCAAGTTAAGAATGCTTTATATAATCTATTTTATTTTCCTCTTTATACAATTGTATTTAAGAATACAAATGAATTGTATGTTTCCAGGATTATCTAGCAATTAGAAGTCATGGTTTTAGTATTACACTTATGAAACCTATAATGTAGATCTATGTTAATACAGTATGATATTTTTCTAAATTTAATCAAAACTAATTCTCTAGCTATTTATCCAGGCAGGCACACATACTGCTTATATTTCTTCAACACAGTATTAGCTCATTATTCTATAGTTCAATGCTTAGAGAATTGATTTTTGGTGGGTTATGTTTTATGTTGGTCACTTACTGAGTACTTACAAAGATGCTGTTTTATAAAATAAAATAAATGGCAAAATTAATATCTCTGAGGTCAAATATTTGTTGGGCCACCTATGCTGTTTTTTATAAGAAAAGGTGTTTGATTATATGCTTGACATTTCATGAATATTTTGGTAAACAATGCAGTTATTTATTTTAATTTGGAATAACTAAATCTATGGTTTGTTCGTTTTTTAAAAATTTTATTTATTTTTGTACAGTTCACTGACAGAATTGACGTATTTGGGTGCTGGAGAAAACAATTTGACTACATTGCCAATGGAAATAGGTAAATCTTTCTATTTTATTATAAATAGGATATTTCTATTTTATATCAAAAAGAAAGTCTGCTTTCTCTTAGGATCTTAACTACACTTTGTATGTTGTATTTGCAAATGAACATCTGGAAGAGATGTGTCTATACGTGTGGTTACTTTTACACTGATAGTTAATAAACTATATCTCATTTATTTTATATTGCATAGACGTTTTGAATTGTGTGGCTTTTGATTATCCATGATCCTCATCATTGACAAGATAATTGAAAGTAGTAACCTGTATATTGGTTTTAATATTTAGTGATGCAAAACATTTTCCAATATTTGGACTCACAGATATTTACTTAACATTATTTCAAAATCCGAATATATACTGTGTGCAATCAGTGACCAAAGAATTTCTAGTTTGTCAAAGTCTTTCCTTGGTCAGTTGTGCTTTTCATTTATTTTTAATGCATTTATTCCTAGAGGGTAGCTCCTGTCGAAACTTGAAAGATAAAAGAAGAAAAAAGGGATACACATATCTGTAACGTCGTCTGTTACTAGTGTCTGTTTAGCTGTGTGTAGTTTGATACGCGTTTGGTTCCACTGTATTTAGCCTGTTAAGAAAAGAAGCTGAGAGACGAAACAAACATGTGTTGACAGGGCGATCTTGCCTGACCAGAGAGAGCTTCTCAGCTCCCACTTCCGGGCTCACGTTTTCGTAAAACAGTGGCTGTTGGGTAATTTGTCAGCATGTTTATTCATTTAAAAAAATGTACATATAGAAGCATAGATACATACATATAAACATTACAATATCTTCTATCTTTCTTTTCTGGAGGGAGGTGGAGAAAGCGGTTGATGGCTTGGTTGGTCGCCATGGGACTTGTGCGTTTCTACCACGCACTTGATCCAACGCAGCGCGGTCATCTTCTTGCCTTGATACCTGAACTTGTGAGACCGTACGCTGGTTGGTTGATTGCCATCCTTTTTAGGTGTCTTAACTATTTAATTCTCTGGCATTGGATGAATTTGTTGACTGGCATTGCTCCAACAATTCTTCTGATCTTCTTGTTACTAATCAAATCCCTCCTTGTCTTACCTCGTCTGAGGCAGTGATTTTCTTCTCCTGTGCTCTCCCCACGTCCGACACTGGTGGGTCAGCTTGGGCAGAATGAAGGTGTTGATCAACTGGGCCTTGATTTCCATGGGGATGACGGGGTGTTTCAGGAGGGGAGATAGCTGGAAGCTGACACTGTTGGCTTTTTGTACTCGAATCTCCATGTCTCTGTCTAACTTGCCATCTTTGGTGAAGACACTATCCAGATATTTGAATTCATTGGTCTGTTTCAACAAGATGCTGTTGATGGAAATGTTCAAGTGTGTCTGTAACACTAAAAGCCTAGAAATTTAGTAGTCCTGTAGATATATTGAGATATTTTTAAAATCTGCTAATTTCTTTTTTTTCAATTCAACATTTTAAGGTTGAGTATTACTCTGCGTTGAACTAAAAAGGGCAGATACTACACTTAGATGCAAAAATACTGGAAAAGAGTATTTGATGCCATACTTACAAGATAAGATTCAAACTAATATATCACCTGTTTCTATTTCTCTATGATCATTGTTTTCCATCATTGTCTGCAAAATTATTCAATCTGAGTTATTCAAGAAGCTAACAAAGCGATAACAGGTAACCAGTATAAAATTGTACATCTCTGAAATTTCTTTTATTGTTTCCAGGTTATCTAGAAAATTTAGAATCCTTGTATATCAATGACAACCAAGAACTGCACAGTCTACCATATGAATTGGCATTGTGTGGTAATCTACAAATTATGAGCATTGAGAATTGTCCTCTTAGTCAGATTCCTGCGGAAATTGTTAACAAGGGCCCATCCCTTGTCATTCAGGTATACACATTTATTCTTTTGTATTTCTCTCCAATACTTTTGCTATAATTCATCTTCTATTCTCTTCTTTTTATTTTATCTTTGATCAATTTAAATATTTTTAAAACTTTCAACAGCATTCTCTTTAGGGTCATTGCAAAAACAAATATGAAAACGCTATACTGGAAAAATTTAATAACGAGTAGTAAATGATTTTGAAAGTCAACCAATAAGAGCTATGTCAAGTGATCTAATATGTCTCCATAAATAAACAAAAACAATTTACCAAACAGTATACTAGAGATAGGATTTAAAATAATGAATTTTTCCCCCTATATTTTCATTTATAATTTTTTTTTCTTTTCTTATGAAGACTTGTTGAAAGATTTTAAAAATGTATAACCAGAAAGTAAGGTCGGGTAATGAAAGAATTCCTTGTGTTTTTCTGATTTTGAATACTGAAGGTTTGCTTTGCTATTTGCAGTTCCTGAAGCTGCGGGGTCCCTATTACTGCCAGATGTGAGAATGACAGATGACGGACAGACATCGTCGCCTTCCCTGGCCCATCAGCTGCTGCTCATCATCATCATCCTCCTACTGCTGCTGCTGCTACTACTACTACTACCGCTGCTGAGCTGCTGCTGCTGCTGCTACTAGATATAATAAAAATAATAATAATAATAATTATAATGATAT
>VCCN01002231.1:3076809-3088575 GCA_006491835.1 Architeuthis dux | reverse complement strand
ATTGCCCCATAAAGGGTTAATGAGATTTGTTTGTGTATAAAGTTCTCTTTATGTCTCTTCAAATAACCTTTTCTGTTAAAGTATTTAGCAAAAGAAATGATGATAATTATGTAGTCCTGACTACTTGATATTGTACAACGGTTTCATAAATTATTCATTGAATCATAATTGAAATTCAAAGCCATAAAAATCAATGTGCATTATGTATTCATTAAGTAGTTTAGTAGTATCAACTAATATTTACTAATATATTTTGTTGTACAAAATCTTACATTCAATTTTATGACTAATTTAAAAGTAGAAGTGCCTCCCCATTAACTCATTGAATTGTTTAGTTTAGTGACAAAAATCTGCCTTTTTATGTCTTTCAGCTTTCAATTTCCCAGGAATCTTTAAGGACTGTCTGTTGTCCTCAATCAAGCTTGTCTTATAGTCATTAATGTCACTTGCACAACAAGTAAACTACCTGTCCCTTAAAAATTCAAAGAAAAAAGTTTGTTTTTTTATTGTATGTAATGTCATTGTAAATTCAGTTTAACTTTTTTCAGCATTAATATTCTTTTGGGGGTCATAGGTAATAAATGTGCAAAAATCACTCGGCCCACTCCACCCAAATAACAAACTGTTCAATTATAATAAGTGACATTTGCTCAGAAATTATTTTTTCTGGCTTCTCTAATGTATTTATTGCAGCAAGATAATTATAGAACTAAACACATTTCCAACCAATGTTAATTCTTATTAATATCATATAGACCACAGTATGATACATGTTTTTAAAAAAAGTTCACCAGCTCTTCCTCCAGAATGTTTCCATCTCTATCTGCAAATGAGAATATAGATTTCATGTCTCTTTGAATGTTTTACCCATAATTGAACTTGACCCACGAGTGCAACTTGGCATTACTTATCATTGCTTGTTCCCTTTGTTACTCTACTTTTTGACATCTGATATATGAAATTGATTTTGTTTCTTTTGTTCACTCTCAAATTCCTGGCATCTTCCCCAGTTAGTCATTATGAAGTGGATTAACATACAATAGCAGACATTCAAATTGTAAAATAGCTTGAGATGGGATTGATTTATATACTCTTATGTATAGCTATAGCCAAACAGTACAGATAGCCTTCTGAATAAGTATGGATAGGAATTTGGACAGCAGATGGTATCTTACATGAAGATGAATGGTAGCTAACTCTATAGAGAACCAGGTTCAGCTATACAGGCTATCTTGTTCAATACCCATCAATGTGTTCTAAACCTTTCACAATATCAAAGTTTAGTTGGGTTTTTTAAAGTACCAGGGATATAGTAAGGAAATCGGTGGAAATGTTCAGAGACAGGAGTTACTCTAATCATTGATTAGAAACCAAAATGCAGACTTGAAAAATATTAGACCTACCAAGAGAAACAAGTTTGCTTTGGTTTAAAACAGGAATCGCCAGAGTGGTTGATATCAACGCCTGGGGTTCGATAGGATTATCCAAGGTGTCGATAAATGGCTGGGGGTCAAAAGGGAGTTGATAAACACCAAGAAAGATCTGATAAACTTGGGGACAAAAGCTGACACTCGTAATAGAAATAAAAAAGATCTCTGTAATAAGATGAAATTAAAGAAATGGTATAATATGAAAGAAAAACTAGTGGAAGAAGCAAGTCTTTAATTAAAATGGTATTTCTTTTGTATTTTTTCTTTTCTGTGATGAATGTGATATACTGTCTTCTCACAATTATATTAATTATATACTATGGATTTGGTATGTTTTAGGATGTGGTATGATCCCTGGTTTAAAATTTACTTTTTCTCATGTTTTTCATTAAAAGCCTAATCTGAGATACCTGGCCATGGAGCAGTGTTTAACAAGCTATTAGCACAGACTATCGGTGCAGTCATGAGTTTAGTCCTCACTGTGTACCCCACTTTTGTGACTTTGTGCCAAACTAAGCTAAGATTTGTTGTAAGTGTAAGATATGGGGAATGATGGGCCTTACCCAGCCTAGAAGCTATTGGCAAACTTAAATGGAAATAGGCAGGCCATGTTGCAAGAATGTCTGACAACCGGAAAGCTGGAAATTGCAACTCACAACGTGGAACCCTCGAGATCATAAGCAAAATTGTGGCCAACAAAAAATAAATGGTGTGATAGCTTGGATAGGTTCGGAATATTTTGGCACCGTGATGCACAGGAGGCCTGGTAAGCCGGAAGTGGGTTTTGGTAGATTGCTAAAGTAAAGGAGTCTAAGAGGATGGACAAAATGCGACAGTCGTCTCCACCTCCCCACAACTCCTTGAGTATTAGTGGGAGATAAAAAATTAAAAATTCTGAAAGTAGTCTTTTCATAATGTTAAAGCGGATAAAAAAATCTGTTACCAAAGTTGAGGCTTATTATACACTGATTTACTTGGACTAGTGTACTGATTATGGTTGTTATAGTCACAACATTTTGGCCATTGTACCCTTTGGACTTCTTCAGGTGTCTATTGTAGGTTGTAATAACCTTCTGGGTCATGTAATGCAAAAAACATTCATACTCTGGTTCAGTAGAAGAAGGCAGACAACATCATAAGGACAAATTTACTAGGAAGAATAAACTGCAATATATCCTCTAGCATGGACAGAAGAATGAGAATCTATCCCAGTGGCTTGAATAAAGGGTTTGGTTCGAAATTTCCAGAAGGTTATCAACAACAACACACCTGAAGAAGCCCATAGGGTACAACAACTGAAATGTGACTAACAACCAAAATGAGGGTATTAATCCGAGTAAATCAGTGTATGATGATAATAATAATAATTCCTCATCTAAGAAATTCAGACCAAAGCTGAATCTTTCTACTTACTTTTACAGGTTTGACTTGTGCTGAGCTCTTAATAAAATTAGCAGTTTTAAAATTAGCTTTTTTCCCCCTCCTGTATAACAATGATTGTAAAAGGGGTTTTATTTCTATTTTTTTCTTTTTTTTTCTTTCAGACTCATGAAATTTAACATCATTGCAATATCTGAGCTTGTGTAAACTAACATTCTTAATTAGGGAAAATATATTTTCTTTTCTTTTTTCCCCTCTATTTCTTTAACTTGGCGAGTTTCCTGCTAATATATTTTTTTTATACACCAAGCATTGGCAAATATGCAGCAAAAAAGTAACATTCTGATAAAACAGACCTGTATTTGTTCCTAAAAAGCATATTTACTGATTATCAACTGACAGTTCTATTACACCAATTTAATGTGTTGCTTTATAAAAATGAGTGAAAAATCACTTTTAATGGGATTATAGTTTACCTTATATTTGTTTTGACTATAACTTCTTCTATTTCAGGTTTTATTTTGTTGCAGTATTACAGACAGCCAGTTTGTGACTAGTTTTATCTGTGTTTACTGGCCAGAGAATACAATATTTAACAAAGGTTTTCTTAGATAATATCTTTTATTTATTTTCATTAGATGAAGTATTGTAAACCATTATTATTAATTTTTTACTATTTACCTTCATCTTAATTTTTTAGTCGCTTTAAAAGATAATTGCTTTACTGATACTACTAGAGCAGAAACAAAAACAAACATGGTGACCGAGAGGAGAGTAGGTTTAAAGGTTAGATTTGATCTTCTGTCAAGCAGTAGAGTTCTTGTAGCTCAGGCTGTGAGAGCAGCTGAGCATTTACCAGGCTTCCTTAGGCAAAAGCGACATGAATCTGAATCTCACTGGGAGCTTATTTATTTCAGATACGCACTGTTTACTCACTGCTGTAGATCGACAGCCTGAGTTAAGTCGTGATAAAAAGCAACAAAAGAATTAAGATGAAGGAAAATAGTAGTCAAAAATCAATAATGGTTTCTCAGATATATCAAGACAACTTTTTTATTGGTTTTAAAATAAACATCACAAACCATACAACATTGTAGCAATTTGAAAATCTTAACTCATGACTTTTGATTAAGTATTTTTTACAGGAAATTTGTTCCAGTATTTATCAAAAGAAATATTTTCAGCAATTATGACCCCTTCGGTGTTCTTCTTCAAACTTTTCTTTTAACTTGTATTACTCAGATCTAGTTTTATATCCAGTTATACAATGCAGAAACTGCTTGTACACAGCAAATGTCCACCTATCCAATTCCTAGTCATTTAAATGTTTAAAATAAAAATACTATTCATGATACTAGCACAACACATCCAATTGCACGTTTTTAGACTGAATGTGAGCATTTGTCTAATGCTGATAGCGTCTTTGTATATCTGTGATTAGCAAACCTTTAATCTTACCATAACCAAGATAGCTATCTAAAGTTGATTCTATATGCAGGTTATAATCAAATTTCATCAGAATACAAAGCAAATTTTATTATTAAAAATAAATTAGCATATTTGATGGCATATATGACCCCCCCCCCTCCCATTTCAGCAGTGAATAAAAGAAAAAAATGCATTTCCCCAAATTCTCAGTTTTTAAAAACTACTCAAGTTCTGGACAATGGAGGTTGCATTTACCTTTTTGAGCCATTTTTTGGGAGGGGTGGGGGTCTTAAATGCAGTCAAATACAGTAGTTATGCCATCTTTTGTTTCTATTAGATTATGGTTGGCACTTTTTATTATGAATTTCTCTTCCATTGCTTTGTAACTTCATTTTGAAAAAAATTGAAAATGTAATTCTTAGGGTATTTGCTGGTGAAGCAAAAATGTGCAGAATATTAATGAATGTCGTAATCTATTGCCAATAAGTTTTTGATGACAAAAATTCAATCAACACAATGTACTTGATTTTTAGTTTTTGTTTAAAAAAAATTCTTCAGAGACTTTCCCTGTTTAACCCTTGTTTTTATTTATTAAGTTGAAGTTTTATAGTGAATTTTTAGAAATTTCAAATATAAAAATCTTATAGAACCCAGAAATAATGTAATATTATTTTGCTTGCAGTGTTATATCATTTGAAAAATGAAGAAATTCAATTTTTTTACAAATGAAGTATTTTTCTGTAGTGAATAATTTTGAAATTATCAAAGATTCAATGAATAGGAGCGTTTTTCTTTCTTCTTCTTCTTCACAGAATCTTGTTCAGCACTGCTTAGCTGCTTTTGTCTTCATTAGTACAATAAATGAAGTCATTAGTCAACTTTTCAGTTCCTTTGAGAAAACTTTCAATTCTTTTTGTTGAAACTGGTTAAATATTTCATAAAGTAAGCTATTTTCTTTAAACTGGACATTTTAAGATTTTGAAATTGGATCCCTTTTTTTTTTCTTTTTTTTTTTTTTTTTTTTTTTTTTTTTTTTTTTTTTTTTTTTTTTTTTTTAACCAGTTTTAGCATTCTTCTCATTGTTAAAACTTTGAACAATTCTACAAATTTGAACTCGTGGAAATTCCACAGGTGTTGACAAATAAGATATCCTTACTCCCACATATATATTTCTGCAATTAAAGTATAGTTTTGTTAAAATAATATATTACCTGTATGGACTGTATCTGTATTAACTATATTAACATGCAAAAGCAAATGAACCTAATACATCTGTTATTATTAATAATATTACTTTTGCTATAACTTAATTTTTAGGCTTCAGACTTGAGGGAGGAATAATGAATGACAGTTATAGTGATGGTTGAAACCTTTTTGTTCTCATTCAAGCAAAGACACCCTCTTCCATTCTTACCTTTGTTCACTACATTGCAAGGGTGGGGGGGAGAGGATGAAAGACATGAGCAAAATGAATAATAATCAGAAAGCATAATGGTTGTACATACCAACAAGCAGAATAATAGTATGATTGCTTTCATTATTTCCTCTGAAATACTGATTGTTTTATTACTTTTAATTATATATATATGTCAGTTTTTAATTGTGATGGTTCCTAAAGCTATTTGAAATTCAATCTTATTTTATCAGATTCACTTTTAACAGGTAAATATGGATAAATGAGAATTAGAAAAGGAAGATTCATTATTTAGCAGTGTAATGAAAAATCTTTGTTACTAACCATATACTTGAAAACCAAACCAATATATGTATTCTTTTATAGTTGACTAATAAAATGTGACAAATAGATTTCAGCCTGAAATGAAAAATAATATGCTTAGATCTTTTGTTAAAGACTTGCACATACAAATAGAAAATATAATTTATGTATTAACCCCTTATTTTCCATTCAACTCGATTGGATTTTTCAATAAGCCAGCAAATGAGCTGGGAGCCTTTGCATGAAATGTATTTTAGCCTATTCAATTGAAAAACAAATTTGAGTTGCCCGTTTAATTCATAGCTTTGAGATTAGCAGCAGAGAGGATTAATTTACAAACCCAGTGAATACACTTGGACATTTTAAGGCAAAGCAAGGAGTTTATTGTTCTTTCATGAAATAGAATGTTTTTCTATTTACCCCCAAAACCAAGTGTCTGCATTATCGTGTTAAATCATTTTAACCCTATGAAAACAGCAGCTGCAAATTTTCGCATGCACACTTGCCATTTTATTGCTTAAATCATTTGATAAAAACTACAATGGGACTGGCTGCTTTTTGTCCACTTTGATTGTTAGATAAAATTGAGAAATACTTATACATTTTTATTATCTTATCTTAAATTTCCCCAAAGAAATTCAATGAAAAAACCATACATTCATTCATTCATTCATACATACATACATATGAGTGTATGAAAGAATGGCTACATTCACTGGAACCTGTATGATGTCTAAAGATTATTTATTTGTGTGTAATATATATGCATGTGCACATGCACAAACATTTATACACACAGCTACCCAAAAATATGGGGAATTTGACCATCAGCTCGGCTGCCCCCACCCCTGTCATGTGACACATGAGGCAATGATTTTGTCTGCCTTTCTTGAATGATCCGTGGAGATCTAAACATTATTAGTAGTAATTCTGGGCTTTTTTTTATGGAGTTGTGATGCTAACCCGTCAGCCAAGATGGACTGCCTTTATAGGGCTAAAAGGCTCCAACTGCTCTGCAATTTACCCATAGCTGGTGGGGGAGGAGTGGATTCGTGCTTTTCCCAAGGGCATTAGTGTGAAATGAACACACTCTCCCAGCCAGAGTTTGAACTGTTCGACAATTCCATTCTCTGTGCTGTTAACTATTAGGCCACCTGCACCTCTGAATTCAACCATGAAATGAAAAAAAAAAAAAAAAAAAAAAATCATTTCCTCTAACACCTAGTTTCTACTGTTTCCTTGATAGTAGTCACTGTATAAAGTGGTCTTGCAAAAGTCTGTACTGCATTTGGTTTGGGTGTGCTGTTAAAATTCAATAAACTTTTGAGAATTACCTCCTGTGTGTGTGTGTGTGTGTGTGTATATATATATGTATATATATAATATACATACATAATATACATACATACATTTGCTCATTATTTCACATACATGTCGGACTATCTTTATTAGAAACTGTCAATATAGGATTTATATATATATATATATATATCCCGCTATCCAAAAGTAGAGCCTTTCATAAACTGAAATGGTGTAATGTGAAGAAGCAATTACCATTAATTCCCTGACCCAAAAATGGGGTGGTGTTAAGCTGAGTCGTCGGAGGTTGTGGTGTAGGAGAGAGAGGAACAGGGTGCATGCTCCCTCTGTAACGGCTCACTGCAAAACAAACGTTGAACACTATTTTCGCCTTTTTTCGTTAAAGCGCAAATGTTGTGTAAAGCTAACTTCCCAAAAGTGGGGGATATCTGTATCTTGTAGTTCTGACAGAATCTCTCTGTGGGTCTATGATAAACTCTAAAACTATGCTACTTAGGATGTTATGATATACCAATTCAAAGTTTATGATCCCAGAAAGGTTTTTAGACTGGGGTTTGATTTGAAAAAAAAAAAAGTCTGATAATGTTGAATATGGAATTTACTCCTAAATTTGGTTTTGATGAAAAAAATAACCGTTTAACAGATCTTTTGTCATGTAATTTGCAGCATTAGAAAGCTTCTTTTTGTGCTGTACATGTCATAGCTTTGCTTTTATTTCATGATATCCTATGAGTGTATGTTTAAATTCAAAAAGCCAGCCAGCTTTGGCTGGTCTATGAGACCTTTGATTGCAGGAACAACAGAAGCAAGAATAGTTTCTCTAATATTAAAAAGAAAACAAGCCACAACATTGAATTAATGCAGAATTTTCTACAAACGGCTGGTGTTTTGTACTTAAAACTATTAAGCTTTTAAATATTCAGTTCTTTTCAATTTGCATGTAAAATGTCTCGGTTTATGCTTACTGCTTTTGAAATGTATAGCAAAAGAGCTTAACCATTACTCAGTAATTTGTTGAAACTATTGGATATATGATTTCTTTTTTTGATTTTTTTTTTTTTAGAAACTCATTTTGGTCAAATATTTAAACAAACCCTCTTTTAGAGAAAATTAGTGCAATCTGATGTGACCTGTATGAACCCGCAATTTATTTGCAAATAAATAAAGGAGGCTACTCTTTAATTAGAATTTAATAATTATCTTCCTTGACAAATGGTTCATTATAATATTGATGGGGTGAGCGTGAATGCAGACCCTACACTATTATTATTCAGTTGCAAATCGGACAGATTATCTTTTGTTGCATTCTTTTAGTTAGCATATTTTAGGATTACCTTAATTCAATACTTCTGGCCAGGAGAGATCATGGCATCTTAATAGAAATGTTTAAGATTATGCGTGGTTTAGAAATAGTAAACCCTGATGTATTTTTTACTAGAAGGGTGGTACAAGGGACTGAGAGGCCGCACATATATGGTAGAAACAAATAGAAGTAGATTGAATATCAGAAAATTCTTTTTTTAGCAATAGTGGTAGGACTTTGGAATAGATTACCGGAATATGTAGTGCTATCAACAGATGCAAATGATTTTAAGAAGAATTATGATGTTATTACACTACCGCAAAGGTTTATGGCCCTAGATATTGTGTAAATATGATGTGTGCTTGTATATGCAAATTATATACTTTTTCACACTTTTTTTTCACACTAAAATAAAATGTTCTAAAATGTACAATGCACTGTTTCGGCTACTTACAGGTCACAAACAGATAAACAAAATCTGACTTTTAGAATTATATAGATTAACTGGACATAATAAATCTTGGAACTTGAGTTTCGGTATTCAATAATGACTGTCAATTAGAAGTTAAACAAAGAATTTTCATTATGGATTGGAAGTAAAAACAAAAATAATACTTTAGTATGATTGTTTCCTATTATTCAGTTGTTAGAAGAACAAAAATGGTTGCCACTTGTCAGAATGGATATCAGATTTCTTCAAATACCTCTACTGATAAGGATGGGGAGACGGATGCATTTAACATTCACAGTTAAAACATTTCAACTAAATTTGACTTGTAATTGATATTGTTGCCTGAAGATATTCTGTTTTCTTCCTACAGAAGGCTTTATTTTCAGTTATTTATTACCAAATACAAGCTATTTGTTTTAATTCATTACTTTCCCCAAAAAAATTAAACTGAACATTTTAGTTTTTGATGGTTTCTTTAATTTTATGCATGTTTCAGATTCTGTTTTACTAACATTATTTGTACATGGAAATAATTTTTGATGTGGTGAATTGATTTCTTTCAGATTTAATCTACTTCACAATATAAGTTGACACTCTTAAAATTATCAATGAAATTTTAAAATTCTTTTATTGTATTTGTGATACTTTTAGTTTGTAGTTTAGATTTTATACTCAAAATTTAATTAGTAAATCTTATTTTTTTTTTTAAAAATTATTATTTTAAAAGTATATGTGATGTAATACCAAAATGTGTAAAACTAAGTTTGCAGGTAGAAATTATTGGATTTAAACATTCAAACAAAGCTAAATGCAAAATTAACATCTTTATGAGTCCATGTATACAGAATAACTGCAGTTCTTCATAAAACCTAGTGAGGAGCAAATCATGGTGAAATTACCTAATCATTTTAATAAAATTTGGATAAGAAATAACTCAAAATTATAGAAATTGGTGAAACTTTAACTTTTGTAGGTCTACTGTACTTGTCAAAAGAAATTATTGTAATAATAACCAATTTATTTAAAGTGTATACGTGCATTAACATAAACTGACAACTATTTTTTAATTAGAATAAATATGGTTAAATATTTAAAATACTCTTTATTGATTTTTAATTAGGTGACTTGATTCCATTTTTGTCTAAAAATAGATGTTAATAGTTAAGGATTTCTTTTTAACCCTCACATTTGTTTTTCTTTGATAATATTCCAACTTGTTCAGTTGACATTTTGTCTGGTGCTGATTCTGTTGATGGCATATATGCATTTCTGTAGACTTCTTGGAGCATAGGGCTGCATTGCGGTTTCAGTAGCAAGTAGGTTTTACAGGGTGGGGTTGCTAGCCCCACGCACAAGATGGACTGTCTTACAGGGCTAAAGGGCTCCAACTGCCTTGCTATTTTCCCATAGCTAGGAAAAGAAGTGGATTCATGCCTATCTCAAGGGCAACAGAATGTAAACAGCCTTGGATGAAACTCAAACTCACCTATGCCACTCCGCACCACCCATTCATACCATTTTTTTAAATTCAATCAACAAATAATGATGATAGGATATAAAAATAAGTAATTTTTTGAGACCTCATAAAATTGGTAACTAATTTAATCAACATGGTAGATTTTTAGTGCGGAATATTTTTTTATTTAATAATGTTCCAGTCTAATTACTCTAACTTGATAGCTAGATGTCTTTAACTGAAATGATGTAAATCTTAAAAATGTCCAATCTATACAAGACTGTTTCTAATAAAGTATTTCAATTCTACTCACAAAATTTCAATGAAAAATTAACCTGGTAGTTTTTAGAGTTTTTAGTTTTACAATTGAAAAAATAGATTTAATTTATTAAATACAATTTTTTTTTCCTCTAAGTTTGCCCACTTAATGAAATGATTGCCCTTATTTTCTATTTTAATTACATGCTGACAGATGGCTGTCTCACTTCTGCCATTGTCTACTTGAGTCAGTCTTTTGGGAGGCAGGTGGCATCTCTAGCCACCTCCTACATACCATCAAAATCCCGGCTTACAGCAACTGCTGCTACTGCTTTAATGTGGACAGCATAAGGGTCAATGTGCTCCTTTCCTAATCTTCACTTTTTCTTCTTCTTCTTCTTGAGGACAGCTGATCTGTGAAGTGATAACAGTTAACCTCTGTAGAATCTGTAGGCTTTTTCTTTATACAGGGTGTCCATATAGTCCCTATCTATTGTTTAAACAGTGTAATAAAATAGATTGAGACTTTGTGGACATTCTGTAACAAGGAAATGTGTAAGCTTCTTATTTTGTACTAGCTTATCCCCTTGAAAATATTTAAGGATATATTAGAATTGCTATGAGATTTTTTTTTAGAAAAGAAACTATTGAATTTGTTTCAGTGGAAGAGTCCATTGTTTCAGATGTAGGGTATGAGATTTTTATCAGCAAAAAAATGTTACCTTTAAGTGGAAGAGTTCATGTTATGGAGAGAGAAACGGAAAAAATAAATCACACTTCATTATAAAAATAGATTTTTAAATTTCTTAATTTCTTGAATAATAGATTGACTAGATTTATATTTTAAAATGAATATCGCTGAAATATTTTAATATTAGAATAAATGGTTTTTGGCTTTATATGAATTGTTTAAAAATTTTATTACCAGATGTTTGACAAAATATTAAAAATTCCACCTCAAAATGATTGTCACATTCCAGAGCTGTGGAAGCCAGATACAGGCTTAGGACAAAACCCCTAAAA
>VCCN01002231.1:3046746-3076299 GCA_006491835.1 Architeuthis dux | reverse complement strand
GTCAAATATAAAATTATCCATCATTTGATTTCATATATATATTTACAATATGAAACCAGGTAAAAAGACAACGGATTAAGTTTTCTAACCGTCAAAATCGGATCATCAGATTTTGACACTCTGCCGTCCTATTCAAAAACTGGAATGTTTAGTTTTTCTTTCATGAATTCTATTATTTCTTTTTGTTTATGAAAATTTCACATCCTTGCATGCCTGATGTGAGAAATGGCATATAAATAAAAAGAAATAAGAGAATTCATGAAAGAAAAACAGAACATTCCAGTATTTAAAAAAGATGAAGTGTCAAAATCAGTTCCATTCAAATGATCCAACTTCGAGGGTTAGAAATTCCATGATTGCCAAAAAAAAAAATGTAATACTATGTGGTATTTTTAAAAAAATTTATGGGAGAAAAAGTAGAAAATAAGTGAGTATTGTGTAAAAGCAACAAAAGGGAAACATTGTATGAGGTATCACTTTTTAATTTTTGGATGCATGAAAATAAAAAGGTTCAAAAATATAAATTTAGAATATGAGGCCAGGTAAAAAGATTATACTGTCACCAGTCACTGAAATTTCTGGGTTTTGGGGGGGTTTGCACTTTAAGTGTGGGGCTATGTATCCTGGCCCCGCCAGATACATACCATCACCTTTGCGTTTGGGATAGACACTCAGCCTAATCTCCAAATAATCTTAATCTGTAATTAAGACACCTCTTCAAATAATCTTAATCTATTATCAAGACCCCTTTTTACAGTTATACCTCTAAAGTATAATACTCTGAATCAGTGTATAATAATTCCTCATCTTAGAAATTCAGACAAAAAACCTCAAGTAGTATTATGATGAGAAATCTTTTTGATAGTGTATTTTTTGTAACTGTAAAATCTTATTGCTTGTCCTTTTCAACCTGTTGACCAATGAAAAGCAATAATTCACTTATAAATATTTCAATAATACTAAGTTTTGTTGTAGAATAAACATGCTGATGAGTATTAAAACTTAAGTCAGGAATTAATTGTAACAAAGGCCCTGTTTTCTTTTCTTTCTTTGTTTACCTCAGACCTTCAGTATCTTAATTAGTTCACATTCATTTGGCTATAACAACCAACTTTGTGAGATCCTGTAATGGTAGGATAGGTTGGGACCTTACTGAAAAAGTGATTTCAGAATGCTGACATTAGCTACATATCCATTTTTATGCTATTTATGTGTTGATCAAAATTAACAAACTATTGCAAAAAAAAAAAGAAAAGTTCCCAAAATAATGTTTGGTCATTGATAGCAGAAGATACATAATATTAACAGCACAACAAATTACCTTCAGTTATATTTTTGTTCTGAATTTAGTTAGCTTTCACTTTTCAGGTAATATCTTGTAACAAAAATTTGAAAAACTTAACTGAAAATGCTGAGATATTAACAACTGAAAATGTTTTAAATCTTGATATTTTATTAATTGTAAGAATCAGAAGTCATTTTTTTCCTGCAAATTTTGATGTTGAAATCTTTCAGACTGATTTACAAAATCAGTTTTTCTTTCATAGAACTATAAAATTTACAAACATTAGCTAATACAACTTTTCTTTGGTTTACTCAGTACCTTAGGAAATGAAAGTTAAGATAAACAATCAAGAAAAATGAATGTGCTTATGTCATCCTCTCTACTAATCATAGGCGCCAACTATATGGGGGATTGGGGGCTCGAGCCACCCATGGGAAAATTGTCGAGGGGCCGAGCCTCCCTTGGTATTAATTGACAAACAATTTAACACAAGTGCACCGTCAAACTTTGTCACTATTAATTTAATTTGTTTTTAAAATACACAGAATTGTTGCATTGTTTAGTTATTTTTTTTTTGTTTGATACGTTTAGAACGTATTTTACATTGAAGGTATTTAAAACAAACATTTTTTAACGTGAATTTAATCTATTTTGAACAATCTTTTTTAATATTGGGGGGAAATTATGGACTTGGATACAAGCATGGTAACTGTTAAATGTTATTACTAATAATACGTGATTTTATGCAATTAAATCAAATAGCTTCAACATAACGTTTTTTTTATTTGAATAAATTTGTATGTATTATGGACAGAGAAACAAACAAAAGGTCACTACTCTATATATAGATTTTTTTTTTTTTTTTTTTTTTTTTTTTTTTTTGTCGGCATATGTTTCAAGATTGCTATGTTTAATGTGTGAGTGTTAAAAATCAATAGTGATTCACAATGTAGGATTTCAGTTTATTGTCAAATCCCATTAAATTTATTTATGAATATTGCTTGTAAAATGTAAAAGTATTTTCATTTTTCACCAAGTATTATATACATACTAGCATAGTACCTGTCAAAAATAATGGGATTATTTATGTATGGATCATTGGGTTGGCTCTTCTGCCTAGGATTAGAGTATCTGTGCATTCCACCTATGATCAAAGTGTTGGCCCCCTGCACTTCTGCCTAAAATCAGAGTGTAGTATCTATGCACTCACTGGAAAGTGTCACACACACTCAGTGTGTGTGTGTGTGTGTATAAGTTACTTCTAAGGTGGACGCGGGTTTGATCTCCGCATGGCGCTCATTTCTTTATTCATTTATACAATCTAGACCACCCGTTTTGCAATCACTAACACCAATGCCAGTCTGATATGGGTTCCCAATTATTAATAATTGTCTTTATAATTATCATATTCTGTCAGATACAAATTTATCCATTCGTTGATTTCATATATATATATATATATAGGCTTCGAATATTCTAATAAGATAGCCCCCTTTTCTATTTAAATCAGTTGTTTTTGGGCTTTAAAATCAAGAATTACATTTGCTATGCTTTTTATTTTTGTTTTTTTTTTGTAACCTAATGAGAACAGTTTCTCCACTGATTCTTAACCAAATTGTTACTAAGATTTATGCAAACAAGATTGATATCCATTTTTCCGTTTTATTAGTTGAAGTCTTTTTTTATATCAATATTTTTTTCTCTAACAAACATTGGTGTAGATTTTATACTTAGTAAAATAAATTTAGCTATAACTAGCACGTTGAATAGTATTACACAGGTTGAAATAAATTTTACAATCATTGTTTGTTTCCTTATTTTGTTTAGTTGACACAATATAGCAGTTAAAATGAAATAGATAAAAGCCAGTTAAATGTAATGAGGAAATGAAAAATCATAATTTAAAATTTTGTTTTTTATGACTACTTTTTACCTTCGTCTTAATCATCTTCAACAAACCTGTCACAGTAAGTTATTAGAAACCGTCAACCAAAACTGTCAACATAGCCAGACCAACTTGAAAACTGAAGAAACCTATGTATTTATCATGCGTACAGGCCACATCAATTGAGCTAGACAGCTGAAAATTTAAACATTTACTCCTTATTATGTTTAGAAAAAGAGTTTTTAACCCCCAACCCCCACCCCAATAGGTTTTTAGTGGGGAGTTCAATTAGGATTGTAAGTTTATGCTAAATTGATCCCTTAGTTTGTGTCTGGCAGCATCCACACTTATGGTTGAAAATTCAGACATTTTTAGTGATCACTGCCCAACAAAAGGCGAGAAAAGTAACTTATTCATTGATCATCTCCTTTTTCCAAATTTTTTAATTGATCGCCCCAACATGGCATGCTGCCAAAAGATGTTGGTCACATTACAGTTTCTATTGAGTGACTAACCAGACCTGTTTTCTGTTCGTAATCATTGAGATTTATTTTGTAGTAATAATTACATTTTAATAATTGATACTATTATTACTTTTATTATTACTTTTTATTATTCTTTTTATTTTTTTCTTGGTTTATTCTTTATATTATCCATGAGCTACATTCCCTTAATTTAACAAAAGATTTGCTTTTTGTTCCCAATCACTTTTGACCTTATAACCTGATCATTGTAGGATATCCTTACATACTTTAAAAATGACAATATATTCAACCTGAATAAAATGACAATAGTGTTTCTTTGTTATGATTTATCCTCAGTAAATATAATCACAGCGTTCAAGTTTTTTAGTCAATTCTTTCACAAAATGAAATCTATTTCAAATTTGGCTATAATTTTTTCCCCATTTTTATATAATAAAATTATCTTTTTTATTTTAACATAATTATAGTTCAGCTTTAATAATTTTTATATCAATATTTTTTTCTTTAACAAACATTGGTGTAGATTTTATACTTATTAAAATAAATTTAGCTATAACTAGCACGTTGAATAGTATTACACAGGTTGAAGTAAATTTTACAATCATTATGTTTGTTTCCTTATTTTGTTTAGTTGACACAATATAGCAGCTAAAATGAAATAGATAAAGCCAGGTAAATGTAATTTTTATTTCTATATCCGTTATCTCAATTGTGTTGCTCAAAATGCCCTATCCTATTCGTTGCCAACTTTGTTCTTGTCTTTTCTTAATTGTACCCTTTTTTTAATTGCTTTGTCTTTTTAATATATAAATGATTACTCTTCTAAGTACATTTCTTTCATTAAAAATTTTACTTTTAATCTACATAAAATTTATTTTCAGATTTTGTGTACCTGTTTTTTTTAATAATCAGGTTGAATATCTAAATATTTATCACTATCACTATCAATATTGGATTGGGGAAAATAACATCTATTAAAATATGACCTTATTTTTATTGTTTGGCACACACCTGTCCAAGATATTGCATTTCTATTTATTTCAGTTTTAATTATTTTTTTTCATTTTTACTGTACATATATTTTTATATGCTCAGTATTATTAATGCTAAGTTTAAAGTTACAATAAATAAACAAAAAAAAAATATTGCATTTTTAAACATAACATTGTGAAAAAAAAATAAGAAGAAAGTGATATTATTTTATTTTCCAAGTAAAGTCCAGTAATGATTTTCATACAAAATTATGATTTTTAAGTTCATGATTAATTGGCTATAGTATCAGTATTAATGATCTTGGAGGCAACTTCAGCTAAAGGCTTTCCATAAAATTCTTTTATATCTAATCTCTTAGTTTTTGTTACATTGTTACGTAGAGCTTCTTTCTTGCCAAAGGCAAATAAATTCTGTCCGCCTTTTCTGCAGCTTATTCTCAGCACAAGCGTCTCTGTGACGTCACAACCAATCAGCGCAATTTACTGAGAAAGCGCGGAATTT
The DNA here is from genome assembly GCA_006491835.1 of Architeuthis dux. Classification (NCBI taxonomy): domain Eukaryota; kingdom Metazoa; phylum Mollusca; class Cephalopoda; order Oegopsida; family Architeuthidae; genus Architeuthis; species Architeuthis dux. The sequence continues at coordinate 3,071,150 of VCCN01002231.1, read as the reverse complement.
AGATATTTTACTACAGGCCGCCATGTCGACGATTTATACCTAGTCAGGTTATTTGAATACAGTCTTGTTGCAAAAAAGGCTCGAGCTTATTAGTCTGATCCCTTTGGATTCTGGTATGGAATTATATTTTGATGCCTTCTACGACCGATCGGGATGACAGAGCCTCGTATGTTTAGGTAAGTTCGATTTGTGTAAATTTAACTAAGAAATAGCATTGACAATGACATCGTCCAACAACAATTAAATGATCATATCTAGATATCTTTTTTTAAACTTCATAATCGCTGATTTGTTTTACTCCTGTGTTGTTGATTTACTATAATAGTTATTTTTTGGTCGTGTTAAAATTACTCGATGTGTTCAGCTTGATCTTAAAGTGACTATTATTCGTACATGAATTTCTTCTTCTAGAAAGAAATATTCTGGTTTGTTTCGAAATTGCGATTGATTGTGTATGAGAATAAAAGCTGTGAGAATACTGATTTATTTTTGTGCTAATCTCTTTTTTTCTTCTTTATTAAAACAATATCTTCGATCTCACTGCCTTTATTACAATATGAAGTTATATATGAAGTTTTAAGATCGTTTTAAAGTGTTATGATCAGAATTAGGCCTTCCCATTATTTTAGCTCATTTCATTTTCAGTTGTCAAGTTTGGCGCTTTTCTTGTTACTAAATTTAGTCTATCGCGCAATAAATCTTGATAGATCCAAATATAGTGAGGCACCTAAAGACGAAAATCTGGTTAGAGATTGTAAATTTGGAAAATATTACGAAAATGAATAATGTATGTTTTTATTGTTGTTGGAGTAGGCAAAACCTTGAGAGATCGCTTTGGGAAAGAAACAAAGTAGTAAATAAAGTTGAGTAGAATGAAAAGTGGCACAGCAGGCACAAAAGAGAGAAGAACGATTTTACATTTATTAAAAGTAATGAAGATGTAATTGTGAGGATAATAATGTATTGTAAAGGTATCTTTTCTTTTCTTTTTTTTTTTTCTAATGAAAAGTCGACTCCACATTGTGATATATAAAACAATTAAAAAAAAGAACTTTTCTACTTAACCTATTTTTCTGATACAGTTCTGAGTTCATATGACGATCCTGCTCTTTTTAGTTTTTAATTTTTTTTTTTCTCTAGTTTTTATATTTTTTAAAATTTCCTGAATACTTTTATCTACCACATTTTTATTTATTTTATAAAAAAATTTTTTTAGTTTTTATTTTTATTTTTTTAAAAAGTATATCAGGATTTTCAGATCTTATTTTTTAGTGCCTCACAAGTAGTACTCTGCCTTTTTGTGTGTAAAAAGAGAAAGGGTACCCCCCTTCTATTTTGCTTTTTATCTGATATGATCAAGGCTATATATGGTTAGCCTTAGATATGATGTATGTTTGTTGCCTAATTTAAAACTAGGGATTTTTTTACATACTATCATTTGTATAGAAGAATAACAAACTGAAGTTAATTATTAGATCGATTTTTTTTACGTTTTTTTTTTGTTATGTCCTCGTGAAATTGAAAATAAATCATAAGTTTCCTATTGTATTCATCTTTAATTCCTTTTAATTTTTTCTCCTCTTATACACTTTCTTTAAAATATATACTTCATTATTGACCGATATCGGCTCAACTCAAACGGATAACACCTACCTTGAATTTCTTTTTCTTTAAAGTACATTCTGAATTGTTTTAAATCTTTTACTATTATCATTAAGTAAAGTAGACTAATAATTAGTTTGGTTTACCATTCGAATGGTTAACTTAAATTTTTCTTCACTGTATTGTCCTGATGATTGTTTTTCTATTTTCAACATTGCCTTCTCTCCGATCATTCTAATGTCTCCCCAACTAAGATTTTTATAAAGCCGATCATCATTATTTTCGACAACAAATCAAGTCGACTTACTCAAGAGTCAGTGAGGATCGAACTTGGCTTGTGGAATTAGCCCGCTAACCACTGCACCAAAGAAAGAGAAAATCTCTTCATAGAGGCTATAACCCAGACTTTGTTTGGAATCTCTTTTTACATTGAGGACACCCCTAAAGTTCAAAAGGACGGATGATCTCGTGTTCATCATCGATATTTTATTCTTAGTTCTGTTCATGTCACGTTACGATGGCGTCTGCTAAAAAGATCTCCAAGCGTTCTTTGCTCAGATACTTCTGTGTAGGTATGTAAGTAAGTAAAAAGGGAATCCACTATAAACATCCACAACTTTTTTTCTCTCTCTTAAATTCAATCCAGAAAGTATATACCTGCGATGCTGCACGAAGAAGATAACTCATTATTGATGCTATTTTTCCGGTAACCTTTCCATTCTACTTTCTTTTTTACGTTGTACCATAAAATAAGAATGAGTCCCCTATTTTTTTTTATTATGTCGCCCTCCCTCCTCCTACTCAATTGCCCTTCTTCCTTACAAAAAAAAAAGAAAAGGGTTTTATTGTCCCCTTTTATTTAGGGGGCTGTACATTTTGTTGTTCGATTTGTTTCTTTATTAATTAGAGACACTAATATCTGCGTTAATTTAGCTGTAAAACAATGTTACAAAAAAATCTCCTGACTTTTGCAAAAAGATTAGACATTTTTGTTAAATGCTAAATAATTTCAGATGAAATCTTATTTTTAATGATTCATATCAAACATCTATATTCAACACCATTTAATTTTATTTAATTTTACAATAAAATTAAAAATCTTTTTCTTTCTTTTTTTCTTTTTTTCTTTTTTTTTTTAAAGCATAAGATTTATCCATCAGTTTGTTCAATACTTATCAGCTTAAAAGGGGAAATATTGAATTTTTACTTTTATAAATGACATTTTGTTTTTCTTTCTTACTCTCAAAAGTCACTTATGTCCCATCTCACTTCATTTTTAAAATTTTTTTTTTTATTCATAAAAAAAATATTCTTTTCAGTTTAAGAAAGTCCTGGGCTATAAACAGTACATGAAATGACTTTAGAATAAATTATTCTTTATCTGTCAAATTATTGCAATGCAAAATTATGAATTTGTGAAATGTGTATACCTAATCTTTAAATTCTACCTTGAGGCCTGTAATAGGAGTATAATTGAAAACATAAGGATTGTAATTTGATAAGTTTGTTAAAACTTACAGCTTTGTATCATGTAACAGTTATATAACGTGATAGTTTTGTCTTTGGCTAAGGATTGTGGCACCTTTTTAATGCCATAATTTCAACATTGTTGAAGATAAATGACAGATTGGGGTATGTGTTGTTGGCTCGGCTGTCAGAGCACCTGCTTTTAATAGGTGGTTGTGAGTCAAAAGAATTAGAGTTTTGCTCATAGCACAAAACTTCCATTTTTATGTGTAATATATTCCTTTTTAAACCTAGGATAACATAATTGTAACAGTTTGAATATTTTTGGTAGTCTTTAATTTTAATTGCTAAATTTACAAACTTGTTTATGGATTTGTGTAACGATTTGAATTTGTAGTAATTTTCTTTATAAGCCCTTTGGGTGGGGTAGAGGCGTAGCGGAGGGGGGGTTCGCCCCCGGGCGTAGGTGTGAAGGGGGGCACAAATTTCATCTGGCCTCTAATGCCTGTTAATTAATAATGATGTCCTCTCCTAGGATATAGCATAACTCCCCCCCCCCCGGCGGCTGTCTTTGCCCCCTGGCGCAGAGAACCCTTGTTACGCCACTACTTAGGGAAGTTTTTTGGGTTTTTTCACATTTGTTTACTTTTTCAAATCTTAAAACTTTATGATCAGCTTCAAAATATGCAGTGAAATCGGGGTACAAGTTAAGTAGTGCGGTCCCTCCTACAGAGCTTGTAACCCTGACTCGGGGACCAGGTACAACAGGAATGATAGAGTATGATATTTTTTCGCCTCCTCACGAGGGCAAATTCGGCACAAGATCGGGGTTTCATGTAGGGCCCACACGCATACATTATGTGGGTAGAGACAAATTGTCTAGTTCCCTCAGGCATCGGAGATTGGACATGGAACTAGATATTATACTTTGAGTCACAAGAGAAACCTGTGCCATGAAGCAATGAGTTTATTTTGATTCTAAAACAAGATGTTCTTGTCTGCTGGTTCTGAATAAATATGCTTGAACTTCACCTTTTGAAATTAGGAATTTGTCTTGAAGGCTTAACCAACAAATCCTGAAACACTGGCGAACTAAATGTACTAGTTAAGTGCTTATCAAGTGTCTATTTCTGCTTAACCCATTTTAAATATTTGTTGTAGTATTCAACAACTTTCTATATCACTTACCCATCTCCGCTGCTCTGTTTTCTGCCCGTCTCCATGTTATGCTCTCTCTCTGTTGCCCTACTGCCTCCATTCATTGGGTTGCCTTCAAGGTCACCTGGGCCTTGCCCTTTTCCCTCTACAAAGTCCCCAACAGTTGGATTGGAAATCCAACTCAATCATAATTATTTTTTTCCTATTTTTAGGTAGAACGAAGCTTCAGGAGTTTTTTGTTTGTTTTAAAATATTATATTGACATAGATACTTGTAAGTTCTAATGTTTTTATTTTCTATTTAAATTTCTTCAAACGAATGGTAATTTTATATAGCAGTTTGTATTAATCTTTAGTTAGGGTTAGAAGTCTTGTGCTCAATAAGATTGATTCTATTTATCTTTAATTTAGGAAGAAAACTAAAAATACTTTCATCTTTTTGTTGATGAAAGAAATGGAAACAATGTAATTTTATTTATTATAAATAAAACTTTTAAAAGCAATCGGTGGTTAATTTCCACATTGGATTTAATATTTGTTTTAAATGAAGTATATTTAAGAGTGTGAACAAATTTTTTTTTTTTTCTTTTTTTAAACAAAATGAGAAATGGAAGCTTCTTTTTTTAAGAAGCTTACCTCAAAAGTGGACAACTGTATTTTTTTTTATTTTTTTTTATTTTTTATTTTTTTTATTTTTTTAAATTGCAAGTTCAGAAAGTTTGACATTTTCTAGATCATAACTGTATAAGTTAAACTCCAGAACTTTCAACATGGTGATTTAGCTTACATTCCCATCCCAAATTAATCTGGTCTAATATGATTAAATTATTTCTTAAGAAGGCATGAACTTCCAGGTATGTGATATTCTATTAAGGTTGTGAGGTTTGGGCTCATCTTGACCCCCCCCCCACAAAAAAGAAAAGAAAAAATACTAACATATCAACAATAGGCAATTAGAATTTCCGTTTTACATTTGCACATGTATTATAATCTTTAAAAAAAATGTTTTTGGGGATTAGGCTAGAGCATAATACTGTACTGTAGGGCTATTTGGCACTCTTTTAGTTGTTTGTTTGTTTTTTTTTATGCAATAACTGGTAAAGTTATTACTGAAATTTTATTATTTATACCTCAAACTGTATCACTACAAACAGCCCTCCAATGGTGGTATGACAAAAATCTGAAGAAGTTTTACCTATACAAAAAAACGGCTGACAAAAGCCAGTGTCAAATAGCCACGCCTTTGGGGCTATTTGGCACTCTATCTAAAAACTCCAATTAAATTATACCTGTGTTCATACCATTATATATAAATAACAATAACAAGCTGTATCATTTTGGATTGATATGAAACTTAGGTGACCCATCCTCATCTTACTCTTCATCCTCCTGGTACTACTAGTTATACTAAATATCAATTTTCTCAGTCATATCACGTTGGATTGATATGAAACTTGGTCCAGACCTTCAGGCGACCTACCCTCCTCTTCCTCCTGCTACTACTACCACAGATGGTAGGCACATCCGTTCTTGTTTATTAATATTGCATTTTCTTGTAATGTCGAACCAAGATTGTTTATGATTCTAATCTTTAGTATTTATGTACTTGGTATTTAGGCTGTAGAAGTTAAATAATCTGAAATAAAATGAAATAGAAACAGTGTAGAAGCAAATTATTAGAATAATCAAAAAGTGCCAAACAACAATATAACAAAAACTAGTGAACATAAAATTACTAAGTACTCCTAAGAGGTATGGTCACAATTAAAAATGTTTATAGCCAGTAGTTTTTCTCCACAGACCTTAGCCGTGGGGAAAAATAAAAGAATTTTGAGAGAAATCTTTTGTTTTTTGTTTTTTCAATATTATTGCAATAACTAGCACTCAAAATATAACCACGTTTAATTAATAAAAAGTATGCCAAATAGCACCGCAGTATGGTACAGTATTTTAAAATCATATTTTTATTAAATCATTTAAACAGAAGTTATAAATGCAGATTCTTGGCTAGTAAGTTAAACTAAACCATATGTAATATCAGGACATTATTTGTTCTTTCTGTAGTTGATTTATTTGGGAAAATGGCTAGAGAAAATGTTTTATACTATATGCAATTCACAGTTGTGAATTGACATTTTCTCCTATCTATGACTTAAAATCAGTGCATTGGTAAATCTTCTACACAGACTTGTTATTTTGGCATCTGGGTCATTCCATGTCAAATCACAAAAAAAATTTCAATATTTTAACCACCCCCTCTGGGATTGGCCTGAAACTGTGTTCCTAGGTAATAATCTATGCTGCAAACAACCTTACCATTTAAAACATTTTTTTTTTTTTTTTTTTTTTTTTTTTTTCTCCAATATTACCAACCATTCCCGTTTTAGAGGGTCAATACATATGGCATGTGTTTTTGAGTGTTTCTGGTGAATTGTAAAACATTTCTGAAGTCTGGAGAACAAAAGATGCATATATTATATTTATGCACCCTCATGGGCCAAAGAGACTGTTGCTGGACGGCCAACATGCATACCCCGTAGGCAATGGGGATGTCAAAAGAATTTTATGCAATCAAAACTAAATATGCATTTTTGTTATAAATATTATCTTTATTATTATTCATGGTTAAAAGAAATTGGCAGCGGCTTATAATCCATCATGGACTATGCAGGATTGCAAATAAATAAAATTCAAAATTGGTGTTGTCATTAAACAAAATTTTGATGTTCTATAACACATATGGGCAACCACAGCCCCGCTGGGCCAGATTTGGCCTGCAGCAACATTTCTTTGTTACCTGCAGCCAATCTAAGCATTAATTTAAAATCTTATATAATTTTTCTCAGAAATTCAATTTTATAATTTATATTGTAAAACTACTACTTTCGTTTCACAAAACCTGTTGGCATCAATGTTTGTCAGTTTTAGGGAGAGGGGAAGCTAAAAGGGGGTGGAAAGAAAGGGAAGGAAAAAGAAGTTGAACAACAAGGCTGCCTCCCCAACATTTCCCCACCCAATATCCTACTGTCTGTATCCTTATCTCTCACAGACCCTACTCGGCCAACCTCTGCTGTGTATGAGTCACATTGTCAACAAGGCTGAGAGGGTCAGTCTGCCCAAGTTCCCCTTTGCAGTCTGGGGAACAGTGGTTCCCAACCATGAAAATGTTTACAATGTAACTATAATGATAAAGTAGGCATTACTTTCCGCCATTTTTACGGAAGTACAGCTTACATAAATAATCTCGCTTTTGGTTTGAAAAATGGTGCAAAGAAATTTTTAATTTTTTGGTATAATGTTGGAAAGTTGGTTCCAATTGTAATCGTAAAGTTTCACACACTCGCTCACTCAATGTTAAAAAATGGTGCAAAAAGAAATGAGAATTCATCAAAGAAAAACAGAAGTAAATACATAAATTATATTGTTATTGCTTTGAATAAATTAAATTTCTTTTATTTGTGCATCGTTTTTAACATCAAGTGAGTTAAAAGCACAAAGAATTACTCGTGAAAACCTTTTTCTTTGATTTTTTTTTTTAAGAGGCCAGAAACTGAGACGTGCTCCTAGAACCCCTTTTATTTAAGTGATTTTCCCATGGACACCAGACTTTTGAAAGCTCACAAATAATAATAATATACCTTTGCGGACATCCCCTATCCTGGGGGTCCTCGGACCCTAGATTGAGATTCTCTGGTCGAGAATGTCCTCCTACTTGGAAATGGTCACCCTAAATGTGTGGCATGAATAAAAAATGTCTTATGTGGCCCGCTAAACCAAAATTGACCATACATAAAGAATCAAGGCACCAAGTGGACTAGATTACTTTAAAATGGCTTCCGGGAAATACTGATGAAATTTGGAGCCCATTTTGACACCTTTTTCTGAAAAAAGTTATAGTTTCTAGAGTTAGGCTGAGAACAAATTTTTAGCGCAGTAGAAGGTCCTGTTATGGAATAGTTGCTGAAATAATCGTTCAAATTTGCTGTTAAATGTCCTATTCATTTCATCTTTGATAACTTAAGGCCCCATAGGAACATTCTGATGGCATTTTTGGATTCGACACCCTTTAAAACTTATATACATCAATTTTTATTCAAATATCTCCAATATAAATGGTTTCTTATCAATTCTAATATTGTGTGAAAATTGTATTACACACACTCCTTTTTGGAGTGACTTGGGTCACATTTTTAAAGATCCATAAAACTGGGAATATTGCAGAGAAAAAATTAGCAGGGTAGTTTGCAGCATAGATTATTACCTAAGAACAAAGTTCCAGGCAAATCATAGAGGAATGGCCTTGATGATTTGACATGGAATGAGCCATCTGGCACTATTTATGAATGTTGCATTGTTAGATTAGAATTTTAGATTTACTGAATGCTTAAACAATTGTGTAAATTACAAATCATAGCTATCTATGCCATTTTCTGTGGTCTTTGCATATACAGGAATACCTTGATGAATCGTTCAGTTTTGATTAGTACGAGTTTTGATATAGTACAGTTAAACTATTGCTGTACAAATAAATGTAATTAAGTATAAGCTGAAAGAAAATTTAGGAACAAATTAATGGCACTAATCAAGTTAATCACCTGTATTGAGAAAGTTAATTACTCAAATTCCATACTGAGTATTTGAGTAGATTTTGCAGTAAGTCAATTTGTTTGTCTTTGTTTTTTTTGTAATATAAACTAGCGTGGCTTGTTTACACAGTATTTATAGTTGATGCCCTCTAAAGTCAGAATATTTGGGCTGTTATTTCAAAGATATGCTCTAAAGTGGGGACTGTGAACAACTTTCCATAAACTAACGAATCTCTCAAAGTGGATCTTGCTTAAAATGTCATGATGATGTAATTTGACCCATATTATTAAACCACTTCTAAGCATCTGAGTCAGTTTGACTACATTAACTGAGTGAAGCCTCTTCAAGTGTTTATATCAAAGAAATGTAACCAACACCAGAAACTAGCAGTTGGAAGTTTATTTGATGATAAAATCTCACAATATTCCCTTTCAGACTAGTTCAAGTTGAGCCTATAAGATGCACAATATCACTCAGAATATATAAACCAAAATATCAGGACCATCAGATTCCAACTTTGAGATAAGATCTTTTCAAAAGACAGTCATCTGGCATAAAGAGACTTGGGAAGCTATAATTTCATTATTGAAGACCTAACAGAAATTTCAATTTTACTGTGCCACATGCATTTGTATATTATATCTCGCATAAACACTTGTACTAAACCTAACTAATAATAATTGTACATATGAATTTGAGTACATGTCACTTAGGAATGGTGCCATACATTTTCACATAAAACTGAGCCAAACTTTCTTGGAATGCTAGTCTAAGTCGGTCACTTTTAAGGATTGAACGTTCCAATGAAAATGTTGATGTTTGATGTATTATTAAACAGTTATCTTTGATAATTTCCTCTGTTCATTTATGTTCAATTTATTGTATGTACACTTCAAAGTAGTCAAACTATGGTTTTGATATGATTGGACATTTATTCTGTGTCATGAAATTGGACAGGTTATGTATTCACCCATGTTTGTTTGTCCACACAGTATGAATTTCAATGACATTTTGTGGAAGGGTTGGCCAAGGAACAATTGATTAAATTTGGGCGCAGACCTCGGATTTTTTAAATTTTGTTAACATTGCGAGATAGGACAATTTTTCTGCTCTTCAGATGTGATAACAATGTAATGACATCATCATGGAAGTATAGTGCAATAAAAAAAAAAAAAAAAAAATTATGAATAATTATTACAAGCTTTTGTCCTGGGATCTGTAACCTGATTGTTCGGTTTTTAGTGACGATGACGATGATGATGTTGGTGGCGGTGTGTGCTCTGAGTGCTTTCTAGTTGCTTGTATAGAAGACACTTGTGTCATGAGATATACATTTTTTATCTAGCCATTTTCTCTTCTCTTTATAAAGTATAAACTAATGAGTGTTAAAGCAAACATTTTTGTATAACAATCATGAAAATTGTTGTAATTCACAGCACTCAAAACAGTAGAAATATCAATAAATAAAAATACGATAAAAGTTATTTTTAATTATTTAGCTGTAGGAACAATTCTGAAAACAGGTTTCATGATTTGGATTACACAATGTAGACAACTTTCTATTTTTTTATTAACAGAAATAGTTCAGACCATGTTATACTACGCAGTTAAACTCTCAAGTTGAATATACTATTAAATTGGAAGTTGTATTACTGTAAACACTGGACAAAATTGTGCAGATCTTTGTAGGTGATTGTTTGACTTGCAGCTCCTCCCTAGTACCTTATCACTTGCTACTATGGCAACGTGGGATACACAGAAAAGGTTAACACTGACTGAGTCAACTGAAGTTGTTTAAAACAAAAGCAAAACTCTAGTGGGTGGATCGGAAGATTTTCTTGCCTTGAGTAGTTCAGATAGACCTGGGAGAGTTTTCTATTGGCTTGCTCTTCATAAGTTGTGCTGTACTAAGTTTATTCAGTTAGTCATGCAAGACTTAAGGAGGGAGTTTTGACATGCTTAAACCTTATTGCTTGCCCTTGCTCTTTCACCTTATAAGTTCATTGCATGTTTTTCTATTTTTTTTCAACTTGGATTTTTTACACTTTTTAATTTAACAAGAATATTCATTTTAAGTTAGAAGAAAAAAATTTAAATTTAAAGATGAGTTGAAAATAGCAAACTAAGTTTTAATCAAAAGCAGTGAGGATTTTAGTTAATTTTGAACAGTTTTTCAAATTTGTTTTTAAGTAATTGTTCACAAGATTGTAATTTTTTTATTTTTTTTATTTATTTCCTTAAGGAGAATGGATACTCTTCAAAATGACTAATGTATTTAAAATAACATTATGTACAAAAGTTGCTTAAAAATTTTTATTTTTTGCTTGGTGTAATTATGAATTAATTTTAAACTAGCTTTATAGATTTTTGCATAAACTTTGATTGTGTGGGGTTTTTTTTTTGGGGGGGGGGTTATTTAAATTTATAAGTAATGGAAGAACTTTTAAGTGATGTTAAATTATAGCAGACTTGGTTTATGAAGATAAACTTATAGTTCACTTAGGAAGCGATGAAATTTACCTTTTGTGATATCAAGTTAACAGTTCATGGGTGGATTATGATTAGCAGAAATAACTTTGAGCAGGAAGAGCAAAGGTGTCAGAAGTTGCCGAAAATGTCTAGAGCTGGGTTTCTCAACCTGGGTGATAAGCAACTTTGCAGAAAATGGTGGGAATTGATAATAACAAATCAGTTGACAGCAACATTTTCTAGTATTAATTTACCAAGCAGCACTTATGTAGGTGCGTAGAGAAATGTGTAGGTGTGCATATGTCTTTACTACACTCGCTGTAAGGTAGGTACGTGGTTAAAGATGAGTAATTTTAAACCCAATGTCTCTGTACTGTGTTGCAGCAGACACAGGGATTGCATTGATGATATCTAAAAACAGTATCTGTGTGCCAAACATTTGATGTTACTACTTTACATTGCTTTCATTAAAGAATCTTGTAACGCAAAAGCGTTTTTGTAAGAGTTTAAAAAAAAAAAACAACTTTTGGTATCCTTTTTGAATATTTACTATACAGGTGGGCAGTGGAAAATATTTCCATCTGAAAGTGGGCGGTGACTCCAAAAAGGTTGAGAACCTCTGGGCTAGAGCATTTTTGGAGTGGTTTCATCAATTGTCAATGAAAATAAACTTATGAGTTCATTAAAATTGATGGTTATCATATTTGGAATTTGTTGATACTCATATAAACTACTCTATCGGTTATGGTTGTCGGCAGATGATGAAAGTCATTAGAGGACCCATGTACCTAAAAAGAAAATTACAAACCTATTGAGTGTGGCTTTGATAGAGATAGGCAAACTGTAATTTTTGCATATTGTCTAGAAATCTGACTCAACGATAACTGATGTGCTACTGCTATATATAGAAAGTCCAATGAGACATTCACAGCACTTTCATATCTGAAAGAAAAGAAATCCTGCCCTCTATTATTTATCATGTATCAGTTTTAAACCAACTTGCTGTTTGATGAGTAACAGTCTTCTGTATAAAATAATTAGAAACAAGTGATGATTGCCTATCAGCCAATAGGGTTCTACCACAATACATAGGGAAATTGAAGCTTTATATTGTATAAGTGTAGGACACCCACCACCGGAGAACAAAAACCCCTTAGGAAAAATAATGTACAGCATTTTTAAATCATCATTTTTTATTCTTATTTGTAGTGTATGAACAACCCTAACCCATGCCTGAAAGAAAGAAAATGTTAAGCTTTAAAAATGTGATTAGAATATGAGACCAGATAAACACTTTTCTTTAAGTAAGACTAATAATGAAGGTAAAAGTTTAATATTGTCACCAATTACTTGAAGTTTTGTCTGGACCCCCAACAATCCACTGCCAGATCTCTAGCCATAAACTGCTATCGGTTCTAATTTAAGTAGTCTTGAATCATGTAATTCTTGTTTGAAATTCTTATTTAGAATGATCAAACTATTTTAAAAGTACAAAAATTGTGGTGGTCATGAGATAAGAAAGACTTGCTCAGTTAAGATATCATGGTTGGTTCTTGAGACATTTTACAGATAAGCTTTTCTTACAAAGTTACTCAAGTTGATGATAAAGTAGCCAATGCTTAATAAAAAATACATTTAAAGACTAGGAATATAGAAAGAATAGTCAGACAGTTGGCAAAAAACCCCTAATAATTTTAATAAAATTAAACTTGGAGAAATGTTAAGTAGGAGCTGGTATCTTGTTTTAAATGATGGAATAGAAAACTGGTACTAACTAAAGATCTGAGAAGTTCAGAAACATAGACTGGAGTTGACTTTGTTTTTTCTATACCGTAACAACCAAATCTAATTGTTATATATACAATACAAAAGTTTCAGTAACCATCTTAGAAGTAGGAGTGGAGTTTGTTGACCCTGCTGCAGCCAGGCTTGTTTGCTTAATAGCTAAAAAGTAGACTTCATAACAATGGATAAACAAAGTCAAAGTAATTATCTAGGTATGTGTATAAGTCAGACCTTGTTTTAGTGTATAAGTAGCCTTGTAGTTGAACTGAATGTTTGCATTATAGAACTCTTTTGAGATCTCTGTTCAATCTCTGAAATGGATAATGAATTTTCAAGATTTTTCAGGGTTTCAAATCCGGAATTAATCCCCACTACTCAATTTTTATGTATGTTTCATTTAACTTCAGCTATGTATCAGAATTGGGTATACAGGGGAAGCTGCTTATTGTTGTCACTTTGGCACAGTCTTTTAGATAACAATAACCGGTTGATAGCTTTAAGCGAATGGTACATAGAGGAAGCCGCTTATTGTGATCACATTATCAGTGGTTATAATAAGCGACTTCCTTTGTATCTTAAATAATTTACATTGTTCTAGCTGAAAAAGAACAATTATAAAATCAAGAATCCATGTTAATACTGACTGATTAAAAATCTCTGGTTGATATTATTATTATAGGTCTTGTGTAAAGAAACGTTTTTGTTTGTTTTATGAATGAAGAGATTTTAGAGATTTTTATGGAATGAAGTTACATGCTTGCAGTTTTTCATTCATGTTTTTGCTTTCTTTTATAAAATATATCGGACCCTTTCGTTCAGTTCAACTTCAAGGTATGTCAATTATTATAAGGAGTATGCATTCATGTCTTTATTTTATTTATTTAAATAACTTATTTTAATTCTAAGATATACATTTTCTTTTTCTTTCAAGCTTGGTAACCCAACATAGAATGTTACCCATTACTTACCTGGCACAGGTTTTTATAACTAGTCCAGGGGGCCAGCCCCCCCCCCCCTCCATTACACTTCAAGGGGTAGGGTCAGAATCCATGCTTGAGGCGTCCCAGAGAGGAAAATAGACAATGTTTGTCTCTACCCAAATGTACTTGTGTGGGATCCACATTAAACCCTGACCTTGTGACGAATTTGCCCCCATGGGGAGGCGAATAAATATATTATTGCTTTTAGCAATTTGTGTACTGATCTGAAAGGATGGTCAATATTATACTCCAGGCAAATTTAATAATATATCTCCTTATTCTAGGGCAAAGTGCCCTTTCAAAGTGGTAAGGGAAGAGGCTTGGGCGAGCTGAGACTAGCAAGTAGTAACCAGCACCCATTGACTTGAAGATGACTGAGAAAAAATTGAAAATAGTGGGGAAAGGGTTATATAGCAATGACTAGAAAAACATGCTGACGGTGAATGGAGTGTTTGCAGTCTCTGTCCACTTGTAGCTATACTGGGGGTATTTGTAGATTATATATATATATATTTTCTCTTTCTGGTATGAAATGTTTTTAGTTCAGTATTTGGGGTGTTGTTTTAATATTGAACATTTAAAAAAATAAAAAACATTCTTCTCTCAAGTCCAGCTTCATGGTTGTGATTATTGAGTACTTCACCTGTGCTAGTAGTTGTTTATCCAGGTAAAAAAAAAAACCCAAGGTTTTAAATACTGATTTTCAAGGCTGATAGGCCCTCTCCACTTGGAGGATTGGCTCAAGACAATCTTCCTAATCATCATGCCCCCCCCCCCCGTCAACTACCATTTAGTTTTGTGGAGAAGTAAGCTAAGCTTCGGATTTATCCGCCTCCCCACAGGGCAGAATGTAACACACGGTCGAGTTTAGTGTGTGAACCCCCACAATTGAGTATGGACAAAAATTGTCTAGTTAGCCTCGGCATCAGGTACTGACCCTACTCCTTTAAGTGGAATGGGGAGGTGCGGACGGCTCCCTAGATATAGACATTCAATTTTTTTTCTGGCTAGGCTTAATAAATGTCAATAACATTTTCTCTTCCATCTTGTAAGGTCAATTTTTCTATTAATAGTTCTAACTTTTTAGAAATATTTATAATTTTTAAATGATTGAGTAGCCCTTATTTATATTGATCACAATAGTCATACTTTTTGTTTTTTAAAGTTAGACTCATTGATGGAAACTAATTGAGAATGTGCTCTAAAATGTTAAAGCTTGTCATTATTTGAAACAGTCAACATAGGTTTCTTCAGTTTTTAAGTTGGTCTGGACTGACTGGCTATGTATGTATGGCCAATGGGGCTAGAGGGCTGAAAATTTAGACATTTACTCCTTATGTCTAGAAAAAAAAACTTCTTTTTTTTTTTTTTTCCCTCTTTTAGAAAATTCTTGCCCTAAATAGATTTTTAGTGGGGGTTCGTTTGACAATGTAAGTTTATGCTAAATTGGTCCCTTAGTTTGCTTGTTTTTTTTGTTGAAAATTCTGTCTTTTTTAAAAGGCAAGAGAAGTAACCTATTCACCACTTTTTTTTAATTGATCACCCCCAACACAGCATGTGGCCAAAAGACATTGGTCGGATAACGATTTCTACTGAGCAAGCAATATCTGGCATATAAATTAAATGCAAATTTTCAACTATATTTATCACTGTTTAATCAATTTATAATTTGATAATTCTTTTTTGTTGATTTTCAGGATATACAGAAAGGCATATATTTATATGCCAGATATTGCTTGCTCTTATGGATCTTACAGTTACTAAACTTGAATGACTTCAATTTTAATTCATGTTTGATAAAAAAAATTTAAAACTAATCTTGTGTCTACTTTGTTTCCATGTGTAATGAAAACAAGAATGCTTTTAGAGATTTTTTTTCTTTTATTTATGACTTGAACACTTTCTGTAGCATATGTGTCCAATTGTTTGACAGTTTATTCTGATATTTTCATTTCTACTTGAGTATCCAACAATGGCTTTTATACAAAATATTATACTGTCTTGGCTTTATGCATATTACTATGTGCTACTAAAATGACCTACAGTATATGTGGGTATGTAAGACTGACATCTAATTTTTTTTTTAAATTAAAAAAAACTATGCAAATATTACACTGCGTTCAATGCACTGGTATTATGACTAGGGGGCCATCTACCAACGCTTGATATGAACAGTTATGGGTCTTGGATGAGTTGCAGTGCACTAGTCCTCCAAATACCTTTGTAAATCATTAGTCTTCCATAGGTGGTATGTTTGTCTTTTTTCACCTGCGATGTTAGTTGCAAGGTCTATGAGAGCCAAATTCACTTTCTTCAGACTAAAATTGAAAAAGGATGAAAGCATCCATGAGGCGAGAGATTTATAATATTTATATTTCTGACCTATTTTTCGTGACGTAATAGAACGTCGTGATGTCATAAGAGACCTTTCTCTTTTTTTTTTTTTTCCTCTCCAATTCGGGTTCTTTACCTAGTCTCATATTCTGATGACCCTTTTTATTGAAAGTTGGGATCAGAAGTGAGGAATTCTTTCTTTTTTTTTTTTCTTTTCTTTCCCCCTTTAGGAGTACAAAGTGAAGGAATATTGTAAAGTAAATGCATTACTAATGATTTTACAATAGAAATGCATTGAAAATCAGGAAGAAAGGGATTGTCAGTGGTCAGGAATTAAGGCATGTGTTACTGACAGAATAGGGCTTTTTAAACATAAAATGCATTACAAATAATTTTATTATAGAAATGCTTGTATTCTGTAATTTTGTCAATGTCAGATGTAAAAAAATTGTGTAAACTATGTTGCAGTTTTTGAAAGGTCTGTTTTTGTTTTCTTGCGTTTTTGGCACCTTCTGGATCCATCCATTTTATTGTAAAATCATGTTTTCCTCTTAGGTGAACTTTTGATATCTATAGCACTTGGTATCCCTGGTTTGATAACTCATTTCTCTTCTGGTTTGAAAATAAGTTCATTAACTATATTTTCTACTTTTTCTACTCATTGCTTCCTAACAAAACCTCCAATCTTACACCCTAACCAGTAAACTATCATTAGAACATAATCTTATCTATTGTAGCCCTGTGGAATTTTCTGGTTATTTTTTCCATTAAAAATTATTACAAGACATTTTTTTAATGACTCACTAGGCCTTCAAAATAACAATTCAAATAGTTGAATATAGCAATTGTATATTCATTTCTGAAATATTTTTACTGCTATTCAGTAGGTTTATTGGAACCTATCTCTTGACCTTTATTATGTTCTCTGGTCAAGGTGACATCTAAAAGCAAATTTTAATAAATCTGCTACTTGTACAATTGTTTAAACTAGAATTAACTTTTGAAATAATTGACTTTGAGTTTGCAGACTGTCGGCGAGGCTTTTTTTACTTTGTACTTTTCAAATAGTTTTTGCATAAAAATGTACTTTTATATTACATTCAAGTTGATATTCTTGACTGGCAAATTTCTGAGAATTTCATAAAGACTATGGGCTAATTCCATAGAAAAATGCTCATTAATCTATAACCAATTATTTACACATTTGATAAATCTATTGGTTATTCTTCATTTAAGTAAAGATCTTTATCAAATATGGGTCCATATATTTCAATGTGGTTCATTAGAAATGTGTGTAAAGTTCACCTACTTTTTTAAAGCTTGTTAAAATATTTCACTTTAGATGTTAGTTACTGTATAACAGTTTTAAAAAAAAGTGGCTTGTGTGTATGCCTTGGGTACATTCTCTGGCACCATCCTTATTCAAAGAAAAAAAAATCCTGCCTAATTTTATGGCAGGAGGCACACCCTTGTATAAATGCTAGTCATCTGAAAAATATATGGGCTGAACTAAATAGTTTTTGCTGCCTGGCTTTTAGGGTCAGGGTCAATCCCTGATGCTTGAGGCATCCCAAGGGGATCTGGACAATTTTTGTCTTGATCCACATGTAAGTCCCCACACTGACCTTGTCACATTCTGTCTTTGTGGGGAGACTGATATGCCTACTGTCTGGGCAATTAAGGTAGTTATGAGAGTGATTTTTCTACTACTCACCCACTCCCTGAACAATTGTGGTATGCCAGACAAGGTATTATATCAAGATGTTTGGTGAGAGGGTGAAACACAAGAAGTGGATTCATGCCTTTTCCAAGGGCATTAGTGTAAAGTGAATATAAACAGCCTCACCCAGAATCAAACTGTTTGCCAATTCCATTCTTTTTGTACCAATAACCGTTATGCCACCTAGCACCTGCTCATAAGTGAAGTGTAAATGCTACTTTCATATGTTAATAATGATTTCAATCCTTACTGATTGCTCCTGAAATGGGGCCTTTTAACCAGAATTGGTTTAGTTTAAATAAGTTAAAACAACAATACAAGACCTTTGAAAACACAAGGTAAATTTTATTTTCATTTTCTGTATAATAAACTATAACTGGTTCTAATCTTGGATGATGCAATACAATGTAAAATAAGTTTAATGTTCTATTTACAGTCTGTATCCGCCTTCTAAAAATTAAAAGAATTATTATATGCAGTATATAAAGCTTGAAACCAGAAACCTTGCCAAAGTATAACACTGGTTGTCTAAATCTTGCATAATAAAAAGCCAAGTACAATGAATAAAGGGTTCCAACAATTAGTGTTGCTTTGATCTGTGAATTCAAATACCTGTGGTTTTTAAAGCTTGGCTTATGCTTTTTATTCTATTTTATTTTTCAACACTTGTTTTTTTTTTTCTGTCTTATAAGATGCATAGATTGACAATTGTCTGTCTATTTATTATTTACCTCTGTGTGTTAATTACTGTCTTTCTTTCTGTCTGTCCACACAATAGCTCCAAAAGTTCTCTATGAAATTTTGTGGAAGGGTGGTTCAATCGGCTATGGAAGAAGTAATTAAACTTTGGAGCAAATCCATGCACACAATGGTATCGGCAGATGTATGCACACCCAGAGTGCTTGTTTCCTAAGAGTTTATTCTATTCGTGTTTTTCGAACACCCTAAAAATATATAAATAAAACTAGGAGTGGCAAAAGAAATTAACACAGAAAAATTATTAGAATTTTTCTAGTTTGAATTTTCTACACCAATTCCTGCTGAGAATTCAGCTTAAATCTGATGCTTTGCTTAAGAGGTTAACAAAGTTCAGCAGAAGAGAGATCAGTGCAATGTTACCCTCTGGTGTTGAGTTTCATTTTAAGTTTGAAGAATATTAAATGAAAGTTTAAGAAAGTGTATAAAAAAAGGAGAGTGAAAACGCAATTCTGAAACAATCTCCTTGACTGATATTATTTTATGCTAATGACTTGTGACTAGAAACAATAATTTAAAAATAGCATTGCTTGCTTAATTAATTCATACAACCAACCCTTGAAATATTTCTATAGAGTTTCTAATAGTTTATAATGTTTTACCTTTCTTAGGTCTGTGTGGCCTAACTGTTAATAGCACAGAAAATGGAATCTGCGAACAGTTCGGATTCTGGCTGAGACAGTTGGTGTTCACTCCTCCCTCCCAACTACAGGTAAATAGCAGAGCATATGAGACTTTCTAGCCTTGGTTTGCAACCAGTCTAGGAGATGGACAACTCAAAATAGGAGTTGAGCCCCCCCGGCAGATTCCACTTCTTCCAAAAGGTCTGGCCAGGGATGCACACCTTACTGCTGGTACCATGTAATCAAATTGCAATCTGTCATATGTTACTTGGAGAGGAGATCGGCACTGCCAAGTAACTCCTGAGACATGCCAGTAGAGGGATGTACTCAGCATGGCACCCGATGATCTACTAGTTCATGGGTTGAACTGGAACCGTTCTGCACTTTTATGTTTTGGCCAACCACTATTATTGCATGCTTTTCTTACCAACCACAATTTTAATTCTTGGTTCTTTGAATATCTTTTTAGAGTCAACTCCCTCTAACATTTGATTACTTCTGAAAAGATAAATTTACTATAATGTAGAGCTCTAATTATTTCATTGATTAATTTTCCCCAAAATAATTTGATTTGACAACTCAATTCCACATTGCCTTTTTAATTCGAATGCAAGATAAATGAAGTTATTTATTATAGGAAAAAATTAGTTGAAGTTAACATGTCTTAAATAACCACTTTTGTATATCATCTACAAGTATTTTAAACTTTATTATGTAGTAGTAGGTGGTGAATCTCCTACTAATTAAGGCTATGAACTGTCTGTAACACCCTGTCCTAACTCAGAAACTACTCTGTCAATCTTGACCAAAATTGGCAGGGATACCAAATATCATGCAGGGATCTCAAATATAAATGCTGTGTCCGATCTATACTTATCTCCCCTGCATCGTAGCTATCTGTTCTAAAAATCATAACTCTGAAACTACTTGGCCAATCTGGACCAGAATTGGCAGGAATAACTAATTTCATGTAGGGATCTCAAATATAAATTTTGGGTCAATCCATACAGTTATCTCCCCTACATTGTAGATATTTGTCCTAGAATTCATAACCCAGAAACTACTCAGTTGATCTTGACCAAAATTGGCAGGGATGCCGAATATCCTGCAGTAAACTCAAATATAAATTTTTGGGGCAATTGTAGCTATTGGTATTGAAATTCATAATTCAGAAAACTACTCGACTGACCTGAACCAAACTTGGCTGGGATACAAGAATCATGCAAGAATCTCAAATTAAAATTTGGGGGCTGATCGATGCACAGTTAATTTCAATGCATCGTAGCTATTTGTCCACATTGCCAAAGATTTTCGATGACATTTTGTGGAAGGGTGAGCCATGGACTAAGGAAGCCCCTTGAGGTGGGTTTTCAGCTAGTATATATTTTTCTATCCCACTCCATACAAATTGGTTAGTTCAGCCTTTTTACTAATTCCATTTTGTTGCTAGTAATTTATGAAAAATTAAAAAATCCTTATTCAATTCTAATATGCCTTCTTTTTAATTCATCCTCAACTTTCATGCTTTTAAAAATAAAAGTATCTTAAACATCTTAGTTTACTGCACAGAATTTGTTGGTGATCTATTTTTTGTATTTGTAAATATATACAAAAATGGAATTTGAATGGTGTCACGAGTCAACACTATTCTGAGCCCGTCTGCTGCATGGCGTGGTTCTGGATTGACTGAACTGTTTCTTGTGGCCCTTTTTTCTTTCTTTTTTTCCTAGTGTTTGCAAGGTACATAAAACAGAAGTGTGACCAGTAGTATTCACGTTTTAAACGTGCCGAAATGACAAAAATCTTGAAAAATCAATGAAGATTGTTGTTGGTCCATTGATGAGATATGAGGCGACTGGTTTGTCTTGGAGTTCATGCCGGTGAATGTTAACAAATTTGAATGTGAAAATTGTTTCTGCAAAATTCGTGCCTCATTTGCTCACAGAGGATTTAAAAAAAAAAAAAATGATAATCATTTGAATGTGTGCTCGATTTGAGGGAGAGGCAAAGTCGTTATTTAAAAAAAATGATTCTGGTTATTTTGAGGGGGTACCATACACCGTACCATACAGAGCACAAAAAACTGTTGTTTTTTTTCCCATCAAATTGGAAAAAATTAAACAAAAAACACTGCTATCCTTTAAATTGGTCTTCATGTATGTAAAAATAGTTACCATTGAAACCTGATTCTCTGAGAATAAATGGTTAATTTAATGGTTGCTGAACTAAACTGAAAAAATTCCCAACTTTTTGGTTAAGATAGCATGAAAAAAGACTATTTTACAGTAGGAGTCTTTAAGCTGTCAACAAATCAAGCTCAGGTTAGGGGGATTGAACTAATATCTGAACCCTAGTTGGTTTTGAGAGATGACATTGAAGTGATGTTTGGAAGAGTGTTTCCTTATTCCATAGTATGGATGTCAAAAAGGACATAATTACTTTTTCTTACTTGTTATTTATAGGTGTCCACACTCAATAGCTACAAAGTTTCACAAGTTAATGCTATTAGTTTTCCCTGCACCGGAATTATCAGTAGAAAAAGAACACCTATAAATAAAAAAGAATTTTCACAATGTGATATAAGTTGAAAAAGAATCACTGCAAGAGAATACATGAGCAAAAATAGAGCATTAATCAGATTGGTGTCTATGGGCCTCCATACATACTAAATTATAACTCCCTAATTAACAATTTGAAAAAATCTGAAAATTTTCCCAATAAATACTTCATGATCATATAAGTTTTTTAAAATTATTACAAATTCATTTTTTAAATAAATAAAATTAATCACTGATTAAATAAAAATGCAGTGAGTTTTATTGAAATCCAAAGTTTAGTTGAATTTTCATAGATTTTTAAAATATGGCATCATTTTCATCATTTTTTCTTTTCTTTTTTTTTTTTTTTTTTTTTTTTTCTAATTAGCTTTTATGTTTGTTTTATTTTTCTTCCTCCTTGTAAGTGTTGTCTCATGCCATTTTTCATTTAATATACCTGTCTTCATGCCTTCTATTTTGTGGCACCCATAAAGAAAATTCTTGCACATATCTTTAATAGTCAGGGTTTTTTTTTTTAAATTGGAAAATCCTCATAAATAAAAATAAGCTTACTTTACTTTTCCTTTTTTTTTTTTTTACTTATTTGTTACATTTAAATAACAGTTGGTCCCCCATTCTTTTGAATGAAGCTTTTATTTTTGTTCTCTTTTGTAAGCCGGTTGTTATGCAAGCTCTTTTTAAAATATAGAAACAGTTGAAATAATATTTCTTAAGCCGGTTTTGTTTTTACTGTCATCTCTCTGCACATATAAACAAAAAGATTGTGTGTGATAAGTGATCACATACATGAAACATCTTGTATATCAAATGCTAAAAGTTTTTTAATTTTCTTCATGATCATTTTTGTTTTCTAAAGTCCTGGTTCTCAGACTTTTTTTTTTTTTTTTTTTTTTTTTTTTTTTTTTTTTTTTTTTTTCTGCCCCACCCCCATCTCAACTTTAGACTAAACTTAGGTCCCATACCTCAAACTCAGACATTCAGAAACCATATTCCGACTAGACATAGATTTGAGTTTACCGAATAACAGCACAAAACGGGTGTTTTTATTTGTGGTGCCGTCCCATGTCCCATTCTGTATTAAGTCTATTCTGCTGCTTAGTTTTATTAGCGTTAAAGCTGAAAATCCAGCTTCGAACAAATATGTTGTCGGAAATGGAAGTAGAATCTTCACTGCTTGCAATTATGAATCACGGACCATATACTTTAAAGATTCAAACACTGGCTTAAGAAGAGTCAAGTTGTTCTTTAAATCAATGAAGTCCTCTTGCAAAGAATCAGGAACAGGCTGAGTATTGGCCGTAAATGGTGACACAATCCACTCGTACTTAGTGTCCTCATTCTCGTCACCAAAGTACTTCGAAAAGTTGAAGCTCAGTTGCTGCAAATGCTTTTGTATCATATCCCTCTCAACCTTGGTAACTCCCTCCCCAGTCTCATCATTGTCAATAAATGCTTTTTTAATGGCAGAGGAGCACTTCTCATATTAAAATTCATTCAAAATTGAATACATCCTCAAAGTTTTGTTGAAATCAGCCCGTTAGTATTTTTTTGGTGGAATTTTAAAATGTATGTAAAAATTGGGCTAAAATTGTCCTAGTGCTATTACTACAATTCCACTGGTTTGCGAATGTAAACATTGTTTTCAACTACGATTATTTTCAGACATATGGTCTGCAGAAATTATTTCTAGTTGATAATTTTCTACAATCTTTCTTCTATTAATAACCCAAAGATTATTATGATAATATATTTCAAGTTTCAGGCATTTTAACGACACATGTCGCCTTTTTTATGAAAAGTTTTCGGAGGATGCTATTGTCAGACAATGTGTTAATATTTTTGCACGGCGGTAGAGTTACGGTAAATCATGTGATGATGCATAACACATCTTTCTTTTTTTTTACCTAAATTCAATGTTCAACAATTAGTGTGAATTCAATATTCTCACTAAGACAGAAAACGGCAATACAACTGCTGACCTAAGTCCACATTTAACAGTGTACAGAAACTCAAAGTAAATAACTAGCGTGCACCATGAGATGATAGCAAATTCACAAAAATTAAGCATGTTAACCAGTAGTGAATGTTTGTTCACTTTGGTACATCTATCCTGCATATCGCATGTCAGTGGAATTAATAAAAAATAGATAGCTGTTAGCATCTTTAGCGCAGACGTGTACTTAATAGCGTCACTTTACACCATTTATGAATTTTGGCATTAAAATATTATGAATTATAAATAAATGACATATATATATATTATTCTATAGCTTATTCTTTGCTCTAAAAAGCTAGTATGTATGTACAAATAAATTTTAAGACAAACTAGGATATTTATGATAGTACATTATTTTTTTTATTCTTTG
>VCCN01002231.1:3022625-3046193 GCA_006491835.1 Architeuthis dux | reverse complement strand
CATTAGCCTTTAAGTACTAATCTATGTAAGTTAAAATAATTTCAAAGTGCAAAATCCAATACCAAACTACTAAACTTTCCCCATTGAAATTTGTTTGTTTTCAAAAAATCTGAGCTTCCAAATCAATGTGTTGATATTTTTGAATAGCTCTTTTTTTTTTCTTTTTCTCCCCCCCCCCCCCCTTCCTTCATCCTCTTGTTGGCTGCTGACAATGGTATACAAAAATTAATAAAGAGATTAAATTTAAATAATAGAAATGTTGCAAGTGCTGGGGAATACTTTCTTTAGGAATTTGAAGACTATTTCTTAATTAGACTCAGTGTTTATTTCAACCTTAATAGACACAACCATTAACTGTGTCAGAAGTGTTCGTTCATAGCCATCAGAAGATTGTTGCTTAAATGGATTTTTTTTTGTATTTTACCCAAAAGGTTTTATTCATGAATATCTTCATCTACAATAAGACCTTGGGAATGTGGACTTGTTTAATGCATGTGACTTATTTTAGATAGGCATCTTTTGAGATTAGTATGCAATAATATTCTATGAGGTTTGATCCAAGTTCAGCTCATTTAATTCATGTCACCTTTTTTAAGTAAATTTCATGAGCTAGTATAATATTTATTAAGTGATTAGCACCTCAAAGATAACTTTGCTGAATTTATATAGAAATAAGGTTTTTAAAAATTTTTGCATCAATTTCTATGCATTTTGAGGTTACTAAATGCAAATTACAGGGCAGATTGGCTGAAAGGGTTGCGACATCACTCATATCATTTGGTAAAGAGACAATTGCCATTACTATTTCGAATGACCCGCCCAAAATATGTTGATTTGGGCGGCCATTTTGAATATAGTATTTAAGCACATGTAAGACACAATGACAAATCTGATTGAATAATGAAGACAGATATACAAATAAACTATGCATTAAAACAATCGGGTACATACATAAAATGAACATTGAAAGGGGAACATGTAAAAACATTTAAAATGCTTTGTAGAAAGAGAGTTTAGTATTAGGATTAGCTGACTTTACGTTGGCCATTCCGTCACCTGTTGTTTTTATGACTGAAAGTGTTTGTCTTAGTATGTGGTTGATTATAGTTGAATCGAAATATATGGTTATAGGCGAACCAAGAGTATATTGCTACCAAGACAAGAAATCAGTGTAGGAAAAAAGGCAAATGACAGAAAGAGCTGTGCTAGTCATGGTATTGCGAAGTGAAATATGGTGGTTGGAGAAGACTTAAGCCTTTTAGCGTTAGGGCTAAGAAAGGCTTGGTGAAGTAGGAAAGAAAGGTTACTGGTTTATTGAAACCAGGGCTCCATTCTAGAAAGATCTAAGGCATGGCTTTTTATCGAGAGCTACTAATGGAACTGACATCATGAGGAAAGGGAACTACACTTCTTTTTGTATTTCTATCTATTCAGGCAGTTTTTAGCGTGGTGATAAAACTAGCCTGATATTCAATTCCTTATTTACATATAAATTACTATAAAATAGGAAAGTGGTTGCTACAGTGATAATGGTGGGGAAAAATGATAAAGAATATTGTAAGTATGATACTGCTAAGCCAACTGTGACATAGGTGTTCTTACGACATGGGCTATCAATTCAATTGTAGGTTGTAGTCAATCAACGTCACTTACTTTTCAGCTAAATGCAAAACGGTCACCATTTTTATTTTATACTAGCCGATGGAAATATACTGCTAAAATAGGAAGCTATACTCTGATTAAAAATGACTATTTTCACATCTTCTCTTTTTTTTTTTTTTTTTTTTTTTTTTTTTTTAACATTATTTTCAGGAAAATTTAGATGTTTTTATATTATTTTTGCCTCATTTTTGGATGTAAACTTTCACATGTAAACTTTCACATTGATATCTTATCGATAATGAAAGTTACAATAAAAGTAAACATTGAAATAGAAAATTCACGTGAACCAAATATTTACACGTGCTATGATACTTATTGAATAACATTGGAATGAATGCAAAATGCAGGAAGGTAGACACTGAATGCTGGAATTTCCAAGATACTTGGTATTGATTATGAACTTGGACACTAGATTACTTTTTCATTGAGCCCGCTGGGAAACCAGTTTGTCTCATTTGCTTAGAAAATATTGGTGTGTGGAAGGTGGAAAATATCAGGTGACATTACAAGACCCGTCATAGCTGAAATCTTAACAAGTTTACTGGGCAAACAAGGAAAGATGAAGTTGAGCTACTGGAGGCTAGTTTCGGAAAACAACTGTCATTTTTTTTGCCAAGAAAAGCAGTGAAATAAAGGAAATACTTGAGCCAGCTACCAAGTCTCAAAACGTATTGCAGAGAAGATGAACCCTTTTATATGGATAGTTTTTCAGAGTATGTTTACTTGCAGTAGGGGATATTGTTTGTCCCGAAAAGAAATCTTTATTTGCATCTATCAGCCTCTCTGCAAGAACAATCAAATGGCGAGTTGGAGAAATGTTAAGTTATTTTAGAGATGCCTGCAACAAAATGAATTTTTTTTTTTTTTTTTTTCAGTTGCACAGACTTTTACAACCTTAAAAAAACATCATGTGATGTATGTTCATATTGTGGCCTCTGAAAGAAAGCTGCAATTGTAGGAATACCAATTTAAAAAAGGAAACTACCCATTTTCCAAATTTTTCAAAGTTGCTATGATACTTATTGAATAACTTGTTTCAAAATAAAATTGGAGTAAAAAAAATCCAGGTATTTTTGTGAATATGATCCAAGAATTGAGAAAAGAGTTTTCTTCTTGTTTTGCTGATTTTTCGCTTGCATGCAAATGAGTTCAAGCTGTTTGCTACTCCATTTGATGTGGAAATGGTCATTGTGTCATAAATGTTTCAAATGGAATTGTTTGAGATGCAGTGTGACGACATATCAAAATTACATTCTGAATATGTGTCGGTGCATGTCTCCTATATAAAATAATATATTCATCATAATTGGAAGTATCCAAACTTGGTAGATCATGCAAAAAAGATGGCATGATTGTTTGGCTAAAATAGGAAGCTATACTTTGATTGCATCTGTGGGCAATTATTTTCAAAAATGAAGCACACTAAGATTGAACCATTTGAGAACAAGATTAACTGATGCCCATCTGGATAATGTCTTGCTCTGAGTCGGGCATCAGCAAGTCTTGACACCCAATATTGAAGCTTTCAAGCAACAAATAGCATCAAGTTTCACATTGATTCATCAACTGTTTGCATTAAAATTAGATAATTTTCCATTTTATTCTCAATTTACCACCATTCAATGCATCATGGTCATACTTTTAGAGATTCATTGTGTCTTTTTAATAGATTCAAAAGATGCCTTGATTGAAATAAATTGTGACTAAATTGAGTTCTTTAATTAATGATTTTCTAACATGTGTTATTCATTGATTTGAGGCAAAATATAAGTAGATGTATTTAAATGGGTGATTCCCATATTTCAAGCATTTTATGGCATCTATCTGGCCCACAGTCCACTCATTGATACACTACCCGATCCACAGAGGCAAAAAGGTTCCCAACCCCTGTACTAGCTCGGCTGATGGCTGCTATTGAAACTACAAGTATGACAGAGTTGGCTTTTATATATTTAATGATTTTTAAAAAAAATAATAATATATATTCTATGATAAATTACCAAAGCAGGCTATAAAAAAAACATTGAGATTGTGTTAGGAAAGGCTAACACATTGAAATGTATATGCTAGAACATAGTGGACACAGCACTGCATTGAATGGTAGATTAGATATAAAGAAAGTTTGGATGATCAGGTAGATAATGAAACTACATAATTGTTGAAAAATTATAGAAATATGGGAAATAATGGTAGGCAGACAATGATAAACATTCCAATTCATGCTACTCCTGTTAAATTGTTAACAAAATCTGGATTTGAAGCAACCAGACGATGGATCATTTTTGCCAAATAACCTATAGATTTTATATTAGTGATCATTTGTTTTCAGAGACCCTCTTTTACAGAGGTGCAGGTGGTCTAACTGTTAGTTCACCGATTCCATTTTCTGTTTTGCTGGGACGTTTGCATTCCCTCTGCACTAATGCCTTATGAGTAAATAGCTGGGCAGTCTGGGCTCTTTGGTCTTGGTTGGCAACCAGTCTAGGAAACGGAGAACTCTGAATTCAAACCCCTCGTCCAGCTTAGTGAGAGGCTGGCAACGGACAGTTGGGAACATTGGTTAATGGGGCTATGGTGAAGCTTCGATGGGCCTAGCAAGCCGGAAGTGGATTATGATAAATTGACTCATGTAAAATAAAAAAACGAATGAATGAAATAACATGACCACTGTAGTACGGTTTATGTATTGCTATATTGTATAAGCTGGGGGAAAAACTCACATTAAACAATACGGAAAATTTTGGAATGAATTAACTACATTAATGAAGGTATACCTGTGACATATATATGAAGCAATAATAAAAGCTGTCATTACTGCTCCCATCAAATGTTCCACACTATGACCTACCTTTTCTCTCTCAAATGAATCTGAAATCATTAGGGAAGTATCTACAATTTACCACCATTCAATGCATCGTGTCCATACTTTTTTATGTCATAAAGATTCATTGTATCGTGTAATGGTAACTTTGAAAAGCTAAAATGAAATTTATAAGTAGAGTTGATCTTTGAAGTTAAAACCAGAAGTTTGGTAATTTCTACTCCCAAATTGAATCAAACCTCAGTGCAATTACTGATTAATCTTCAGCTGAAAATTTAATGAGGAAATTGCATGACAAATTTGGCAAAATTATTGTTTAGAAAGGAGCAACCATGAAGCAAAGACGATGAATACAGAAACTTTACTGAAGAAATCGATAGGAGGAATGGCAGAATCCTCAAGGGACGAAACAAACTTAAGTAGGCAATGACCCAAGGATTAAAACTAACAGATTACACCAGATTTAGTCCAATTTAAGCTATCAATTCTAATCCATTGACAATTTTTTTTTCCTTTTTCAAAATCTTTCACCTTTACTCAAAGTGTCGTGGGAGGTAGAGATGGTGGTTGCACAATTTCGTCTGTCTGTTTTTATACTCCTTTATTTTACTTTAGTAATTTATTATAATCCACTTCCATGTTGCTAGGCCCGTTGAAGCTTCACCAGAACTCTGTTAACCATACATTTTGAAAACACGATTTGAATTAAGAGTTGTCCATCTTCTAGACTGGTTGACAACGAAGGCTGCCCTGCTATTTTCACCATAGGTGTGTGTGGGTGTGCATGTGAATTCATGCCTTTCCTAAGGACATTAGTGCGAAGTAAACGCAAACTGTCTTGGCAAGAGTTTGAACTCTGTTCACCGATTCCGTTTTCTGTACTGCTAACAATTAGGCTACCCACATTTATTTATATTTTATTTCTATTTATTGACAAATAAATGTACTAATTATTGGATTTTACTTTCTTTTTTAAAAAAATTTTTTTTTTAACTCTATTTTTTTAGATGACAATATTTACATGATTTTGTCTGTAGTATTGCAACTATATCATACTTTAAAATGCCTGTGATTAGCAGATACATAGTAGACAGAAACAACTACAAATACTCATACAAATTATCAGTGTAGCAAGATCTTCTTTCCACCTTGGTATTTTGGAGACGATCTGCATTAAAACCCAAAAGCCAGTATTGTGCAAACAGAAAGAATTTGTTTTTTCGCTAAAACTATTTAACTGACTTTCAAGCACGTTTTAGAACAACAATCTAAGACGTCATGATTTAAGACAACGTCGTGACGTGATTTCAAATCTCCTAAGCGATATTTTTTTTCTTCAAATCTGGATTACATCTGACCATCTCCTTTGATAAGTGTCAGATGAAAAAAGCTTTTGTCTAGTGTCATAAATATATATATGTTGTAAATATATATGAGTATTTGTAGTTGTTTCTGTCTACTATGTATCTGCTAATGATGGGCATTTTAAAATTCTATGCCACCAAAAGACTTTTCGTATCATACTTTATTACTACTGTTTTCTTTTCTTTCCAAGTTCATCGTCATTAATCTGAAAAACATCTAAGGTTTAATATACAACCATATTCGGAATATTTTTCAGAACATTTACAAAATTCTTTGAATTGGAAAAGGTTTTTAAATAATTTGAAAATATTGTATCTAAAGCTGTTTTGAGCATATGTTCTATTAATGTTATTAAATGAATGATAAATATTTATAAATTAGAATTTCCTAAAAATGGAGATGCTGTATGTATCATAATGCCAGTACCTATGATTTCATTAAAAAAATTATGCTTTTCTGATATTAAAAATAAATAGAAAACACTTCCAGTGAAAATCATGGAATCCTAATGATTTTTCAAATTGCAGAACAAATTTAAGATAATATTATAAAATTGTTTGTTTCACAGGGGCAATACCAGGCAGTCATGTAATAGTGAAGATGACACAGATGATTTAATAGATCATGATTACAATGTGGCCTTCCATTCAGTAAACAAAGCGACAAACAAAGGTCGTTGGAGCAAAGAGGAGGTAAGTCTTGGTGGAATTAAATCATAAACAGTCTGATTCGTTAAGAAAATAATGGAAACTTGAATCATGGTTCATTGAACCAATGACCAAATCAGATTCTTGCCACTTAAATATTTTTCATAATAATTACTGTATTTCCCGGCGTCGATGACACTGGTCTTAAGAACACACCCCAATTTTAACTTAAAAAAATTTGAGTGAGAAAAAAAGTACAAATGGGATAGATCTATGAAGAAAAAAAAACGCCAGGGAATATGGTATCTCTAATTTTAATGTATAAAGGATCAAAGGGAAGTAAATGAAATTTTCAATAAACTTCATTTGTGTATATGTACATGTGTCTATATGCCCCCCCCCCCCAAATATTCATTTTAAATAAAATACTGAAATCATCATGAAAGTAATGTTAATTTTTTTTTTAGTTATCTAAGATTTGCTTTGAATTGAAAATACTTGCAGAAAATACAAGGGAGATAATCATATTTTCAGTATGTTGAATCTGGCTAGTTTCATATTTGTAACTTGTATTCACTAACAATTTTTATCACATTCAGACTAAAATCCTTTCATATTTCAAATATCACAGCCTTCATGAAATTCAAAAAGAATACTAATATATGTCATTTACATCTACTATCACTAACCTTGGCATTTCAAATGTGATATTTATTAATGCTATTAAATTATTATAATAGTTTTTCATAATGTAAACAAATTTTAGCACAAGTTTCAACATACAATAAGCTTAAAAATTTTTAGAAAAATATTTTAAAATAAAATTCCAGCAGGTGAATATTTCAATTAAAATCAATTAGTATTTAAAGAGGATAAATATTATCAAAGTTAATAGATAATATATTATAGTAGTATTTATTTCTAGCCTATATTTACAGCATTTGTCTACATTGGAAATAGTTATAAAAGTTATTTTTTGAAAGATATATCAGTTCTAAGTTTTAAAATTGTTGGAGAGTTTTTTTTTTAAATACAGAATGAAAAATTTTCATTAAAATGATTGCAACCAGGTTCTAAAGTGTTATTCAGAAGGTATCTAAGGACATGTCTGTGTATAAGCATTTGACTTGGTGGTATATTTGCTTGCATTGCCAGCTACAAATTAAACATCAAAGTAGTCAAGGTATAATAGTAATACTCTATATACCAGACTATAAGAGGAATCGTTTACAACAGTATTTGGAGGATTACCGCTCACTGCAACTCAGTTTAACTGTCCATATCTTAATAAAAAAGAAAAAAACAAATCAAATGTGAATATATACTTACCGTAGCCTAGTCTGGCACAAAGTCACAGCTGTTGTGCATCCTCTGAAGATCAAAATCACTAACAATGGCAGGTACCTTTTTAAAAAGTAAATATAGAATATGAACTTTGGGTTGCTTAACTTAAAAATAACTCGAATTTACACATCACTTCTGTTTTTATTTGATCTTAGGATAACCTTCTCAGAGACATTGTGGCTCGTCATGGAACAGAAGATTGGAAGGTGGTTTCTGGATATTTTCCTGATCGTACTTATATCCAGTGCCAGCACCGATGGCTGAAAGTGTTGAACCCAGAGCTAGTCAAAGGACCATGGACCAAGGAGGTTTGTAGAGTTCTGTCCCCTTGATTGCTTCTTTTTTTTTTCTCCATTTAGTGCTGCCAATGTATTCACTCGTGTCTGTCTATCTGTACACACAATACAGGAATACCTTGAATAGTGCTGGTTTGCAGGTGGTACAGTTACGGTATTGCTGTATGAATTAATCTAAGTATGAGCTGAGAAAAAAAACCCATTAAATTATAAGAAAACCTTGAACAGTACAGACAATTTTAGGACAAATTAACCGCACTAATCAAGGTATACCAATATCTGCAAAAGTTCTCGATTAATTTCAATGACATTTTGTGGAAGGGTCAGTCAGTAAGGAGGAATTGACTGAATTTTGGAGCAGATACAGGGATATTTTCTTTTTTGATTTAGAGATATTGTTTCATATATCAAGACAATAGTTCAAAATTGTGGGAAGTCTAAACACGCACAGTTAACTTCCCTGCATCGTAGCTATATATGAACCGATTTTCATTCAATATTTAGTTGATGTGTTGCGTTGGCAGGGCTATGTTTCTCTCTGAGTACTTTCTAGTTATGATCAGTTTTATCTTACTCGAATGATTATTTCCTCATTACTTCATTCCCCAACATTTTTCACATTCTTTTGGTTATACAAATGGAGCTGCCTATTTCATTGTTTTTACTTACCATTCTTTTCAACAACCGAAATAGAAACAATTTTTTTTCTCCAGTAATTTTTTGTGCTTTTAATCCGTTAGACCCTAACAATCTTCCTAGAAGTTGTTAGCTTTTAGTAAAACTGTTTTTTACGGTTTTACGAGGGGGTTCTATTTACAATGTAACTGTATGATAAACTTCTTTGTCTTTCTTCTTGTTGATTTTGTACATTCACCCACTATTCATCCATTTTATTATCCATATTAGTGTCTAGTCTCTCAATTTAACCAGTTTATTTCACATTTTACCTCCATAATTTATTGCACTTCATACATATTCACTTCTTTCCTCTTTGGTTTTATTTATACATATGTTGCTAGTATCAATAGTGATATGTTTCAGAGATATATCTAATTTATAATCCCTACAGTATTGAACAACAGTTGCGTGATGGTTATTTTTGTTCCTCAAAAATTATTCTGGTTATCTGTTAATTTAAACAAGTAGGTATAACCCAGATTTTTCATTGTATTATGCAAAATGTAACTTTCTACATTAGCTCTTTTTACTAATTCATGATAACTGCAACAGATCGACTTTCTTTGCATTGTATTTTTTGGCTTAAATTTTATTTTTACTTTGATCCAGGAGGATGAAAAAGTTCTCCAATTGGTCCGGGAATATGGACCCAAACGATGGACACACATTTCAAAGCAGCTGAAAGGAAGAACTGGGAAGCAATGCCGAGAAAGGTTTGTCTTTTTTCTTTTTCACCCCAATTTCTTTAACTTTTTAAAACCTATATATTTAGATTTATTTTCATCCAAATTTCACTTGAAACAATGGCAATGCTCATCCATTCCTGAACCTTTTATCAGTTGTTCTACTTTTTAATATAGTTTAATTTTGAGACTTGTCTGTATCTTCTCATTCTCTCTCTTATCCCTTCCAGTCTTTGTTGCCTGTCCATGATTTTATTTGAACGTTATACAAACATGGATTAGTTTCATATGCAAACATTTTCCTACCCTCTTAGTAAACTACCCCTCCCATCTTATCCTCTCATTAAACTACCTAACTTTCTTTTCTCCCTCCTTCTCTTCCTATCCCCTCAGTAAACTATCTAACTTTTTTCCTCTCTTTTCCTACCCTCGTATTAAACTACTTAACTGGCTTTTCTCCCTCATTCTTTCTAACTATTTTATTAAACTACCTAACTCCAGTTCATAGTAATAAAATAAGTAATATTTTTATTTATTTAATTTATAGTAAAAAAAAATAAGTAAAACATTTTCATAAAAAATTACTCTGGTTTACTAAACAGAATCTTAACCCAGAATTTTTACAAACTTGTAATTCTGTAACGTAACAAATATGAAGAAAGAAACAAAGAGAATCGGTTTCACAAAACACTCTTGACGCCTGTTGTCTGCTACATTCAAATTTATGTGTTGCAAAACTTTCTCTCCAGATTGGTCACTCTTATGACCAATCAGTGCACAAGTCATATGCTGTGACAAGCAGAATTTTTTCCTGAGTGATGATGGAAAGGAATTGAATTCTTTATACACAGAATCAAGTAACATGCATAGAGAAAAAAATTCTAGGTACTTTGTAATACAGTACCGAACCATTTATCCAGCAAGCTTGGGACTGGACGTGACCTGGATTTTTGGTTTTCTGTACCAAGGCTCAATATATATACTTAAAACAAAATTGTATTTAACAGATACAAACTCATACATTTCTAAAGCAGGGTTTTTGATGATTTATTAATTCACTTGAAATTCTTAGAATATAAAATAATGAAAAAGAAAGAATTAAATTGTATTTAACATATAGAAGTTTATCCACTTCAAAAAACAGGGTATGTTTAATCAATATTAATTCCCTAATTTTCATCTGAAGACAATTCAACTATGCCACAAAATTAAAACAATGTGTGGACAAGCGGCAAACTACTACCAAAGCCCACCAGTTTTAAAAAATTGTCGCTTTTCTGGTAATTCTGTTTTCTTGGAAGCTGGATAGATTGTCTGATACTGCATAATAAGCTTTGAAGCACATTTAATAGCAATTTAAATGTGTACTTTAATTCCTTTTTCTCTGCAACAATTTAAAATGTTTATTTTTTTCCTCTTATAATTAATTTTGATACAATATATTATTTTGTTCTGTCTTGCCAGATGGCACAATCACTTAAACCCTTCAATCAAGAAGAGTGCATGGACCGAGGAAGAAGACAGACTCATTTATCACTTGCACAAAACCCATGGTAACCGTTGGGCAGAAATTGCCAAAAATTTACCTGGCAGGTAAATAATTTTTTATTTAGTCTAACTTGTGAATAGATTTGTGTTCATTTCCAATTAAAATGTACTATTGAATTGGTCTTTTAAGACCAATTCAATAGTACATCTCTTCATACTATAACACAGATATTTATAGGCTGATCCATGCCATACTACCAAAATATAATTTTAAAATATAACAAAGAATTGCATGCAAATACAAAGTATGTTTGTATTATCTTAAAGAAGACTCCAGGAATGGTTAATACATTTTTAAATTAATTTTTTTAAAATTTTACTTTTATATTAAGTATTGTAAACTCCATTTTTTTTCATTATTATAGAAAAAAAATTTGAAGTAGGCAAATTATGGCCTTTTCTAGCAGAAAAAATAGAATATTCAAAATGTTAATCTTAGACTGTTTTTCTAGTATAATTAACTTTTAGGTAATTTTTCAAAATTGAAGCTGAATTATTTTCTGAGAAACTGTAAATCATCTGAATGGAAAATATTTTTTTTAAAAACAAACTCTCTTAACAATTTATTTTGATTTTATTTATTTATTTTGGTAGCAACTTTTAATACCATTTCAAGTTAATGTTTTCTATGTAACTGATTAATTTCTCTTTGAGGATTTGTAAATAGAAACATTGTTTGATGGTTACCTTTAAGAATATATCTTTAAACATTTTCTTTTCTTAGAACGGACAATGCTATAAAAAACCATTGGAATTCAACCATGAAAAAGAAATATGAATCAATGGAGGAGCAGAAAGGCAGCAGCTTGCCTGTGTACTCACACCCATACACACCAAGCACTTCTGATAATATTACAAATTTACATCCTGTGAGACTTTTTAAGAACCAAGTAAGTCTTGACTTTTTTAATGCCTTTATTTTATATACTAGAATATTACTCGTCATATAACGTTTTTTTAATACTGGGAATATCCTTATACATTATGGATAATAGCAGGTTTTCTCTTTTTTGGTCATCCATATTTAGCTGTCCTATAGGAGCACGTAATTTTATGTGAGCTTGCATCACTTATGGGTAAGTAAAATTGACTCAACACTCACTTTACAGTTGAAGTGATTTTACAGGGAACATACATACGTTAAAAGCAAATGTATCTTTCATTACATTTCTAGTAAAATGAAAGAAATATTTTCTCAACAGGTATAAGCAAAAAACAATGTGATATGTTTTGAGCATTGTAAAGACAAAACAATGGCTATTATAGATATATGAATAATTCATTAATCATTGGAGGGTTCAGTTTATTACTTGGTGACAATAGAAAACTGATGCACCATCATATTGACCCCCACTTCAAGTGTAGAGACACTTAAAGGAGTCTAAAACCTGCTTTAAGTAGGCTAACATATTTTAAGGTATAATGTATTTGTATGTATTCCTTTTAAAATTAATTATAGGTGCTAGAATTTAAATTTATGCAAATCACTTAACTCCACCGTTCTGAATTGAAAGAAATGGTCAGTACATAATGAAGTGTTTGGTTGAAATGAGCTATGGTGTTTTGAATAAGTTCCGATTGATGAAAATTTGGCAGAAATAATTTTTCTTTTCATACCATTTTATTCAGACATAATTTTGGGCTTTGTATACAAAATATGAAATGTGTATCTGGTCTAAATAAGCAATAGATATGGGGGTCAGTTTATTATTTCACATCAATAGAAAACTGATCCCCCACTTTATTGATCCTCCACTCCTTTTTTTTTTTTTTTTTTTTTTTTAAACCATCATCTTCAAACATGTTGTGGCTATGTATGAAAAATATCAAAGTTGTAGCTGGTCTGAACAGATAATAAGACCAAAATTGGCATTACAAAGCCACAAACCATGGCGTTTATAGGTATAGATATATATTTCATGAGACTGAGGGGTGGGTGGTTCATTGGGTTGTATGTGTAGTGGATATTGTTTAAAGTTAATGTGTCCACAATTTATATAAAACACAACTCTGTGAGTTGAGTGAAGGCCTTGTTACTTCATGAATTAAATAAGTATTTCAAACAAACAATGAACACATCAATGGAAATAAAACATGGAATCCTTTTTTATATCAATAAACAACAAGGGTTTATTTAACTAATTTGGTAAAAGTAATGTTCATATCATTTGTATAATTTGTTAAAGAAGGGAGAAAAGTCAGAATTAGTGTAAATATGATATTGTCTTTGTGTAGGAATGAGTATGATAGACGGAAGTCTCTTTGAGAATGTATATATGTGTTGAAAAAAAGTGCCTTCTTGAAATGTGTGTGTAAAGATAAATACTTTATTTGCCCTGTTGCTAGAAAGATTTTGCCTTG
The DNA here is from genome assembly GCA_006491835.1 of Architeuthis dux. Classification (NCBI taxonomy): domain Eukaryota; kingdom Metazoa; phylum Mollusca; class Cephalopoda; order Oegopsida; family Architeuthidae; genus Architeuthis; species Architeuthis dux. The sequence goes on along the minus strand of VCCN01002231.1, from coordinate 3,032,788 downwards.
TTAATCTTTGTGTGCACGGGTGAAAAACTTGTGTTTGTGTGAGCAACAGTCGTGCCCTGTTTGGAAATGAAGGCCGGATGGCAGTGAAAGCGGACTTATATTGCCAGAGATTTGGTTAATTAGGTTCCCACAAAACTCAGATTTTGGGTGTAGAAAAATGCCTGATACTAAATTTTGATTGGTCCAAAAACTGACTAATTCTAGTCATGTGGTGCGCTGTCCACCATGTCTATGCAATTGGTCACCGTAGGGTGATCATTTCTCTGAATGAATGCAGGTCATCTAATTTTAGTAACGATGGCACCCACAAGTCTGGCTTTTGGTGAATTTTGGGTCCATGCTTGTTTCCTGAATTAAACTTATTTGGAGGTGATAAAATGTTATAATTATTCAATGGTGAATTAAGTCTTATCTTTGTTTTGTGACTTAGATTTAGTTGAAGGTATGATGTATGTTAGAGTTTAGCTCTGTCATTTAAGGAAAACATTTTTTAAATTCACATGTGTAAAGCACTATGCGTATCCGTGTGTGTGTGTGTGTGTAACTCTATGATGTTATGACATCAGATAATGCTAAACATATCCCCCCCCTAACATTTTTAATAAGCGCACAGATACTACACTCTGATCCTGGGCAAACCACACAGATTCTACACTCTGTCAAAAACTATTACAATTCATTAAGTTTCCAGAATGTCCAAGAACCAGTTTTATAATACTTAATCTAAACTATATTATAAATATGGAATTAACATGAAAAGAATTTTGATTGTCTTTTATTACAAACATTGATATTTACAAATTCATGTTAATATCATTAAAATGGTAAATGTATTGTCAGCTGATAGAAATTTCTGTTTGCTTATCTCTTAAAATTTTAATTTTGTTTTCTTTATCTTTTCCTCAGACTAACTGGAGTGGAAACATGAGAACCTTAAAACCCAGCAGTTTATCTCAAGGTGAGTGCTTTTTACCATCCGGCTACTTTTTCTTGTGACGATTCTATTTCATGTAACAATCCTAATTAAAATAGGACAAAAGATGTAATACACAATCACATTTTTTCTATCTGACATTTTTGGCATATTAACAATGAACTTGTTGGTTTGAGAAAAGACAAGAAGGTTGTGCTAATTGTAGTTTGGTAATTGAGAATAAGTTAAGGGTTTTTGGAATAAAGATGCTTTGATAGTAATTTTTATAGGAATCCTAGCGCATGGCAGTATATAAGACGGACATTTCACTATTTTTAAAAACTATGCAAATATTACACTGTGTCCAATATGCTGGTATTATGACTATGAAGCTTGATATAGACAGTTATGGGGCTTGGATGAGTTGCAGTGAGCGGTAGTTCTCCAAATACCCTTGTAAACCATTCATCTTATAGTCCGGCATTACGGTAGTTAGTAAATGATGAGTTATTGACAGAATTAAATGTAGGTTTAGTTATCTATTGTAGTGTCTTCCAGTCGTGTCCCAGCCCGTGGGATTCTCACTGAAAGGGAAAAGGATGAAGCAAAAAGGAACAAAGGACAAAGGCGAATGTGATGTTGATTGAACGCCGTCCGCTGAAGAACTGCCCTGTTCTTTCGTCCGCACGGTCTCTTTATTTTTCCCCCGGTCTGCCTCGCGCATGCCCGGGGACTCACGTTTTAGGGGTTTGTGGCAAGGGAGGTAACTCGTGGTATTTGCTCCCTTGCGCAGCATGGCAGGACATCACATCTATCACAGATTTACCTATAGATCAGACCCTCTTTTTAACATTTTATTTGTGGGTATTGTAACGTTCTTGTCGTGTTTAGTGCCTCTGTTCGCTTTGTTAGTCTTTCTGTTCTAGCTGTGTGAGATTAGAATGCGTTTGATTAGTAACCGTGTTTAAGCGTGTTAAGAAAAGAAGACAGAACAAGAAAATGTGTTGCAGGGCTGTTCGCCTGGTAAGAACTGAGCCTTCACTGTTCCCAATTCCGGTCTGCATTTACTGAGACCAGAAATGGAATGGGGGCTGCTGGGAGCTTGCATGTTTATTGATTTAACATATACATACATTACTTATTGATTTAACATATATATATATATTACAGATATGATTGTTTATTAATTCAAGATTCTTAATGGTTCATGAAAAGGTTTCAGTGGCATCTTCAGTTAATAAAATAGCCATATCATTTTAGCAGTCATTGCAATTGACAGTTTCCTGTTCTTATAAGTGATGATTTGCACCATGATAATTACCCTAGACAGCAGACAGGTTTGTCAGTTTTTTTTCTACTAGGTTTAATTTTTTTTTATATTTACAACATTTATAATTATGAAATAGGTAACTTTCTTCAGGAAGAAGGAAACATATTTTCATCATTGTTTTAGTAACTTTCCTAAGATCAGTTGTATGAGAAGACATCTAGGAATTCAGCAAGTTTTTCACACCACTGCAACCAGTACTTTTTTTAAATTAAAAATTTTTTTTTTTTAATTATGAATGCATTTTAGCTAACTGAAAATAAATATCTAATGTCTTGTTTAGTAAAATTTTGGGCTGATCTTATGGAAGATGGGTGCCAGGCACCCATTGTTTTGTAGAGGAAAGAAGTCTGACCTATATTATTTGGGTATCAGGGCTCCTGTGAGGAAGAGGTGGGCACACCGGCTTGTTGAGGGTTTAATTACTCCATAAAGGTTTCGTGAAAATGATAAGAATGACTCCATTTGAGTACAGACATGAACACAGCAACAAGTGAAAAACGAAAGAGACACTTTAGAAAGAAACAGAACATTTATTCAAACAAGGAAGAATATTGGTTTAGTTACTTAGTGTGCGTGCGCGCGCGCGTGCATGCGAATGTCCATTTCTGTTTTTGTGTATGATGTGGGCTTTGCGATGTTGTAAATAAAATGTGTCTAGGAGTTCTTGTGTGTGTGAGAGAGAGAGAGAGAGAGAGAATCAGGTGGAATGGGTTCGGTTACATTCTGGTTGAATTGAATTCTGGCCCGTCCAGAGGACGCGTGGTCACCATACGCCCTCGGACGGGCCGAAATCATGAAAGGGCAGGAGCGCTATTAAGCATGTCTGAACGAGTGCCGGGTCTGGAGGAAAGAGGCAGGCTTCAAAGTTGGCACCCATCACATGATGGCTTCCAGCCTCTGATTGGCTGCCAGCCCGTGAGAATGGGGCTCAATTCACTGTGTGGAGAGCTCCAAACACGGGAGACAACTCCCACTTTGACTCCCCACAATCTAACTTCTCTCTGAAGAGTTGAGGGTTTATAGTTTTCAGCTAATTCTCAAAAAGAAAGAAAAGATTCTCACTAACTGCTGTCATTTCTCATTTCAGTGATGGACAATTGTAGTACAGATGCAAAAGATGAAAACGTCCAACCTCCCGAGGGCTGGATTACAGATAAAAAATCCTCACTGGTTTCCTCGACTCCCAATGACACTGACAATGGATTTGGTGGTTTAACTTCTTTGGATCTTATCAGTGGAACTGAAGTAAACCCTGGAGTCACACCCATCAAGTTTACAGCACTTAATAAAAAGGGTAAACATTTTTATACATGGGGTATAATCAAACTTTTTCCATTTGTCAGTGTATAAGATGCCATGTTAGGGTTTTTGTAGCTTTTTTTGTTTATTCCTTTAGGCCCCTTGTGGAGCATAGGGCTGCAACCATTCTACTGCAGTTTCAGTAGCAAGTAGGATTTTATAGGGTGCCGCACACCCAACCCTCCTCCTTTACCAGGGCTTGGCGACTGCCAAGCTGTCAGAGTAACCTTCTCTTATATGAACTACCTTATAGGGCAAAAGGGCTCCAACTGCCAGGCTATTTAGACATAGCTGGGAGGGAGAACTGGATTCACGCCTTTCCCGAGGGCATTAGTGCAAAGTGAACATAAACAGCTTTCGACCAAAACTCGAATTTAGCCCGACAATTCTGTTTTCCATGCTGGTAACTGTGCACCTCCAAGATGCCATGTTAGATCGAAAACCAATAGCAGGAGGTATGAAGGATGCTGTTTGGTTTGAGGAAAGCATCAGTGATTCATTGATCAGAAAATTTGTCACTTTTCTTTTTGTTTAGCGTGTTCACGTTGCATGTAGGAATATCTTTTAATACAGACTTTAAATTCTATTTCATTTTCACTATTGATTATTACATATCCAAAAGTTTTAGTTTCCTACCTAGAAAATCCTTTTTTTTGCATCTTTAATTTGTGTTGTACTAAAATGAGTATTTTTGGCTGTTGTTATACCTGAACTAGTACTTGCTTTCAAAATTGTAGTCCTTACACTGAAAGATTCGTCAAAATTACTCCACTGGGTAACCTCTAAAAATTAATCTGCTTGGGCGTGTAGAAATATGAACCAAGCATCCTCTAAAAACTGTTCCGAAGAAGAATTGCCTGGCAGAAGATCTCTCCTCAGAAGTTTGGCTGGACTTGTTGAAAAGATATTTGCTTGATGTCTTTAACAAAGTGTCCTCTCGGATAGTGTAATGGTTAGCATGTCTGCCTCACATGCAAAAGGCCCTGGGTTCGATTGCCAGTATGAGTGATGAGTGTGGAAAACTCTTCATTAGGACAAATTTCCCTGTGCACTCAGCAGCTAATTGAGTACACTCTAAGCTGTGTGATTAGGGTGGAGGTATCCCTTCAGTGGACTTGCATCCTGCCAAGGGGGCGGTCATAACAACTTGTAGGAATAAAGTCCTGGTCTCGACCAGACTTGAAACTTGCAAGGATCACTAAGCTGACGCATGCAACAGAAACATGAACTTCGTCACCGGGCTCCATACTCTATTGGGAGTTGTCTCTTAAGAGACTGGACTTTTTACCTTTTAAGAAAGAGACAACTATCAAATACTGATAGTGCCTTAATGTGTTTACTGTATATGTTGGACTATACAAGGGTATTTGGAGGACTGACTACTGCTCAATGCAACTCATCCAAGCCCAATAACTGTTCATATCAAGCTTCAGTAGACTACCCCTAGTTATAATACCAGCGCATTGGACGCAGTTAATATTTGCTTTTTTTTTCTTCTTATATAGTGGCATATACAGTACTCATTATTACCATCTAGCGTAATCTTATTTAGGGATTTACTTAAAACAAATCCTGATTTTTTTAATTAAATACACTTGTACCAACCAGAAGTGGATTTCATTTACAATGAAGTTGCATTATCTAGCCTCCTAGATTTCTCTGAATTGTACTTTTTGAATTTTGCTATTTGTTCTTCCAATACTGAATTTATTTATCTATTTCAGTTTTGTTTTCTAAATTTTTAGTTATTTAAAAATTAAAAGAAATGAAGAGCAATTAATGAATAACAACTATTCTTTCAAGGGCAAGGAATTTTTCATATATATACTGCTTAAATAAAAAATTTAAAAAATACTCAATAGTATTAATATAAATACATCTATTGTTAAAAAAGCCATGTATATGTACTTTTAAAAATTTGCTTTTGTTTGTTACATTTATTTAATTAGATTTTGTGCATTAAAAAAAGTAATTTCTTATATAAAAAAACATTTTTTTCTTGGATATTATTACCATAAGCAATACTTTAATGAATTTTGTTTTTTCTTTTGCTACTTCCTTTATTATTTGACACACACACACATATGTATATATATATTGCATAGTACCTGTAAAAAATGATGGGATTATTTATGTTATGTATGGATAAATTATGGATTGGTATGACACTCTCTTCTGATCCCCATTTCCCTCTGTGCAATACTATGTACTGTATGTAAAGTGATGGCAGGCAAGCGAGTAAAGCTGTAGTCAGTAGTCGTTTGATGTGCCTGCTGCTTGGTTGCTTTCTTGCTAAGTTCTCACTTAATTTTTACCCTATGTTCAAGCTGTGTGAGGTTGGTCTAATGAATATGCCACTTGCCTTTCTATTTTCATGTCAGATGTCTGAATCATGACAGGAATACCTTAATTTTAATATCTGTTTGCTTTAGCATGACAGAAACCAACAAAGTTTCAATATATAACTTATTAATGATTTAGTGATTAACAGTGTAATGTTTTTGGAATAGTTATATTGACTCTAGTAGACTGTTACTGCTGACTCTTGGTGAGTCAATAATAAAGCCTATCTGAGGGTTATTTGGTAAAAGTTATTATGACTTCAGCTATTAGTAGGGAAAATAAATAATTTCAAGTTGTCAATCTTACTAAACATAAACTCTTTATTCTACCTCTAGCAAAAAGATTCTTTATAGTTGTATGGTAATTATTACTTGATAAATTGTTATATTTAAATTTTATAATTACACATTTCAGACCTTCGATTTGATGGACGTGCCATTGATAAGTTAAAGTCACCTGGCCGTTTGATTCCAATTGCTTCAAAAGTTGCTTCAAAACTCTCAACTCCTCCCACTATATTACGAAGAGGAAAACATCGGCGGAAGGTGAGTTCTTCTTTAGCAGTCATTTACTTTAGACTTTCTTAGCTTGTCTTAGTTGATGAATAGATATGAGTATTTATATCAGTGTTTTATACTTGGGTTTTGTAATAATTCAGTGTCATATAAGGGATTTTAAAAAATTGTACTAATTGTGTTTTATTTTTCTCTCTCACTGATTTAACAGAATTTTTTCACTGATATATTATTTATTCCCACTTAAGTTTCAACATTCCAAAATAAGGCACATGTAATGTCTTGCTTTGGTTAAAAGGCTATTGGCTTTAACCGTGTTAATACTGAAAAGAATAAGGTGACGACAAAGGAACATGTATGGTTAGATCGTTGCAGGTAAATCAAGTGCCGACTTCCACAATCCAGAACGAGTCTTTCCATAATAACTTCTAGTATTAGACCAGGGTTCTTGGCTGGTACTTCCGTCACAGTTTACGAGTGGGCGCAGTTGCTTCCCTTTATTTACATTAGTATTGGCAACAAGGACCCGTAGTACATCTGCAACTTCTACTGAGCAATAAAAAAAACTTTGAACATGCTAGGCAGGACACCTCAACAAGTGAAGTTAATGTTGGTAAAGGGTCTAATTACCCTAATTGGGTATCAAGTGACCTTTACTGAAGATAGTTTTAAATTTTCATTACTTCCCTTAAAATATAGAAAAATGGTTAAACATATTTGCCCAAATATCTACATAAAAAGAATGGTTTTGTAAACAAAGCTATTGGTTTCTGAAATATCAATATGAATTTATGTGGGGGGGCCTTATCTAGATGCTACAAAAATTATTTTCCATGGAGGCTTTTCCCGTGCACATTTTTCATGGAACCATAAATACATGGACATTATAACACGCTCAATGTAGGCTGAAGTGTATAGCAGCCAAAACATTATTTAAAAAAAGATATAATTAGTTTAAATGAATCAATATACAATGGTTATTATTTTTTAAAAAAACAGTTTAATAAATTTAAATTTCAGCTGGCTTATGTGTAACTATCATTTAATCTTTTACCTTTCCAAGATTATAAACAGTTTTTGACTAGATATTTTCTATAGTTTTGAGAAGATTCATTTATATTCAAATGGTTCTTCGGACGATTGAACTCCTTCTTGTTATTTGTGTTGTAAACACGATGTTTCGGCCGAAAGAACGGCGAGTATCTTCCTCTTCGGGAGGAAGTCCAGATTATTGACAGAGAATGTTGTTGGAAGCAGAGAAAAATCAAAGAGGCATCTCACATCAAAATGTCGACTAAATGCATTAGCCAGACAAGTGCGGATTTCAACCCGATGTGGCTTCCACTTCTCAACAAATCAAAACCCGACAGGATAAAGACACAGAAACACCCGGGCCATGCACTATAAGGGCTACCCCCCCTTTAAACATAATTTCTGTTTAACCCATCACACTCGGATTTTAAACCTGAAGAAGGCCGAAGAATGGATCAGCCAAAATGTTGTGTTTACAACACAAATAACAAGGAGTTCAATCGTCCGAAGAACCATTTGAGTTTTTGACTATTGTGGAGATACCAGTGAGAACATTTTGTAATACAAGTTTTTAAGAAGAAACTTTTACTGATAGCCTCTTCTTATAATTCCAGCATTCACGTTCATCCGGTTACCAAACAATTGAAGAGAAAATGAAAGAGGAGATGAATCAGTACTTGCCAAAGAGTAAGGAAAAATGTCGAGAATTTGAGTCACCTCAGCTAACAACCTATGATCTGATGAAGGAAAACACTTCTGACTATTACTCTTTTGAAGTGGAAAACCAATCTCCTAACATTGGTAAGGTGATTCATATCAAGCAAGAACCTCCTGAGTCGCCAAAGTGCCTTCAGGAAAATGTCAAACATTTCAGTACCAACCAGCTCAAGAAAGAAGATGATGTTGATGATGATGACGATGAAGATGATGACGATGAAGATTTAGCCAACGAGAATCTTAACCCATTTTATGGGGTCCTTCAGAAGGATTTGAATCGGACACCAAGTGTAACACCCATCAAGAATCTGCCTTTCTCTCCATCTCAGGTATTTTGCATTTTAATGATATATGACTGTAATGTCTCCCAGCTCGTGGGGAATCTCACTGAAAAGGAAGATGAAGCAAAAGTGACTAGCTCCTTTTCTCCATGTGTGGGCTCTCTTTATTTTCTGTTAGCACAGCGCATGACCGGAAACTCAATTCCGTCATGATAGGGTGCCGCAAGGGAGATAATTCTAGGTATATATATCTCTGTTAGTGTTAGCCCAACACAACAATGACAACAAGCAGGCTAATGTCTTTTTTATGTACTGAATGTAATGGCTGCAATAGTTTCTTTTGTCTGTAATGCATTGCCAGACTAACTTTTAGAGGAGATTCTCTATTAGAAACTATAAATGTTATTCATCTATTGTAAATTAAGAGTCCAACACATCCTAAATATTTAATTATGAATATTTTCTTTTAATCGTATTGTTATACTGCAAAACGTTAGTTAAAATTTCATTATTGTTTTCCATATTAATATTGGCTGGATTCTTAAAAAGTAGTCAAATGTTTATGCCCTCTTCATGGCACTGCTAAACAGGCTGCAATAAAACTGGACTACTACTTGTTTTACTAGAGGATAAAATACAGAGGAAGGTGTTATTATAATCACGAATAATGTTATCAAACGATTATTGTTATTAAAATATCAATAGGTTATTTTTATCTAAAAAAAAAACCTGTCCCAAAGTGATCACGGCTTCTGGTGTAGTAGGCATAATTAAAAAACTTTAATTCTGGAAAATAAGGAAACAAATTTTATCTTAAGTCTGGACTTGTTACTTGTTTAAATTCCTTTTTTCTGCTAAAATGCTTGAACTTTTTTAAGTGTTAGTCGTATATAAACTCTATTTATTCAAAATTATGGCTAACCCATTAAATTTTAGGTAATAGTTATAGTGAATTATTAGTTAAAGACTTGATTAAAACTAGCAATCTGTTTCCCACTAAGTACTAAAAATGTCCTTAAAAAAACGATTAACAGGATCTTTCAAGAGACAGACAGTAACTCTGTTATAATCCTATTTTCTTGAACAAATAATTATGCATTTTACTAGTTAATCCCCGTGAAAAAAAAATTCAGATATTGAATTTCTATGAGACGATTTCTTTTAAAAGAAATAGTGAATTTGTTTCAGTGGAAGAATCCATAGTGGTGGCTAAGTGATATTTTTATCAGCAAAAGTTTTACCCTGAGTGGCAGAATCCAGGTTATGGACAGAAAAACAATGTTACACTGGTTCATTATATAAGCATATTAACTTAGCATGAATTGGTATCAGACCATCTATAACATAACATAACATACCAGATGTTGGTTTGGGATAGGGAGCCTACTGGCCCATGTTCAGCTCCACTAAATTTCTTCAAACATTGGCTGAATTTTGAATTTAAAACTGTCAATGGATGTGGCGGCAACCACCTCTTAACTCAATCAATTTCAATAGTCCACAACACGTTAGCTGAAAAAAGTTTGTTTTAAGTTCAATTTACAATGTTTTTCTGTATTTTATATTCATGTCCTCTAGTTCTATTTTTATTAAAATGAAAGAATTTTTCAGGTTCCACATCCGTGCAGCCCCTTACCAACTTAAATGTCTATTAAGTCTGCTCTTTCTCTTCTTATTTCCAAAGAAATGATGTTGCATTTCTGCATCCTTTCCTCGTACGTTAATTCTTCCAT
>VCCN01002231.1:2999046-3014538 GCA_006491835.1 Architeuthis dux | reverse complement strand
TAATTATATATATATATATAAACAGTCCACTTTATAAATTTGTCACTCACAATTTATATTTTTTTTTTCCATGCAGGTAAAAAAAAAGAAAAAAGAAAATGAGGTAAGTTAGAAAAATTCACAGCTTCTGAATATAGTTGAGTGTTGGTATATTTTTAAAGTATGGATTGACGATATTAGTTTAAATACTGTATCTGCCGGACTATAAGACAAATGGTTTACATGGGTATTTAGAAGACTACTGCTCACAGCAACTCCTCCAAGCCCCATAATTGTTCATATCAAGCTTTAGATGCTGTGTACCACCTCTGTTATTTAAGCCATAAATTTGCTTTGAATAAAAGAAATGGTTAAAATGCAAAACTAAATATTAATCTTAATTTTTTTTTTCTTATATTTGAGTTTAACACATTCTGTGCCAAAGGATATTACTTAACGTTTTCACTACTTTTCCTGTTACGCGCCAAATGACATTAATTATGTAACGTCCTTCTTTTTGAAATTCATGACTTGTCTTCATTTTGTTCTCTGCACACTGCTGTGACTAATAACTGTGGAGAATCCCCTTGTTCTATTCTTGGCTTACACACATCAGGAAAAAAAACATGGTGTTGAAAGTGCTAATTAGTTATATTAGCATTCCTCCACTCTTCATTAATTCATAGCATTGGAAAGTTTGACTAAAAACAAGTCCAAATAAAAAATTCTCAAAATGTCTAAAAACATACAACGATTTTTGCTATCCTTCTCATTGATGTATATTTCTTAAATATTTTAACTGTTTTAGAATCAAAGTAAATAGTATACTATTCTATTTTGACAACAAAGGACCATCTTGTTTTTATCTATATTTTGACTATTTAAGAATCAAATGTTCTCTCAGTTTATATCACTGCTAAATGCCCATTAGGTTTTGTGGTTGTGGCAAATTAAAATACTTGTAGCAAACCAAAAATTAGTTGTTTAACCTGTTTGCTGCAAAGTATATTTTTTAACATTGTAATTTCTGTGCCAGGTTTTTCTCGTAAAAAACTGATAAAAATAGAAAGTCTTCATTGCATGTTTAAAACAGTTTTGTTATACAAATCAACTAATATGTACAACAGAATATCTAAAAAATATATAATATATACATAAATGTATGTAAGAAGAAAAAGAATGACACTATCACAAGACGAGTTATCTTGTCAGTATCAGCAAAGAGGTAAACAGTTAATTTTTGGGTGGTGATAAATAACTATGAATGGTTATGTAACGTTATCACCTTCTTGGGTGACAGTTGGTTGGTTTCATCACTCCTTGTTGTGGACGGTGTCAGGGTGCACAATGTGTCCGGACTTCGGGAAGATGGAGGTTGGTCTCTGGAAAGAATTGGCCTGGAATGTAATGAAGGGTCGCGATGGAGATGATTTTTCTTGTAAAAGAACATACTGTTTATTCATAATTCTACAGAAAGCTTTGTCAAACACAGACATTCCCATAAAATTTAGAGGGAGCGAGAGTGGGTGTCTAGGCGGCTTTGGAGGTGACCACTCAATCTGTATCTCTGGGACACTCTGTTTTGTCTCCACTCTGTCAGTCTTATTTATAGTGTGGTTTATAGTTTCTAAAGGCTAAATTAATTCATCTTGTTTAGTCTGTATATTTTGAATTTTGACTATTTTGAATTCACCCGTGCTCGTTTATTAAACAGATTTCTATTTTTAGGTATTTTCTGTTGATGTTTTGACTCCTATTTCCCTTCCTCCTGAGTTACCCTTTGATGTTATCAAAAGTACCACTGTTGTTTACCAAAAGTGTCAAGTCGAGTGTTTTAGTTAGTGTCAATCTGTATATTTTGAACTTCTGATATTTTCTTTTCATCTATCTATCTATCTATCTATCTACCTATTTTCATTTATACACCCCATCGCTATGGTACACTTACTCATTTTAGATAACTGGCAAAACCGTAATGATGAGAAATGGTCACATTAAATGAAATTTTGAAGCAGAACGTTAATATATTTGCTACAATTCCAACTTGCTATGTTGCTGCAATAGTTATTTCTATCCTATCTCACCACTAAAATATGTTTATAGTTGTCCATTTTGTTTTCCTTTTCTCTTGAAAATATTATAATATTCTTTATTTTTATTTTTCAGCTTGATGATTTCTTCAAACATGCCTGTGGCAAAACAAAAAACCAGATCGAAATGACAGAACTTGCTCGGAATTTCAATCAGTCAAGTGAAGGGGACTCTTTGTTCCGTGAATGAGATCATCGTACAACTTTATCATCTGTGATAGCTGTGGTTAGATTGTGTGTGAATTGCATCCCAAGGCACACTCAAAATATTTAATGTGTCCTCTGCTTTCTGCATCAAAAATATAATTCACACAATTCAATAATAAACTCTTGTATTGTTGAAAGACTCGTAGGCAAGAAATCCTCACTGGGTTAACTTGATGGACAAATTATTGGCCTAAAAGGAAAAGTAGGAGCGAGACTCCTGAGTTTTAACCTATTGAATCTAATTTTTAACTATTTTAATCTGATTTTTTTTTTTTTTTTTTTTTTTTTAACTTGGTGTTTGTTTTAGCCTTATTCATCCACTGAATTCTTATATAGCCATGTCACAGCCACACACATGCACTTTTTTTCTACCAACATATGCATTACTAACTTCATTAAAAAAAAAGAAAGAAGAAAAAAAAGGACACTACTTATAGAAGTTGAATGAAATTCATTGCTGGTCATTATCACTGGCACTTGGTTTGGACATGAGTGGTTCTCTTAATTGAGAGTCATGGTTTTTATTGACATCCCTCCATTGCTCTTCTGGATCGACTTTCTCAAATTACTCTTTGCATTTTATTACCTGTACATAAACTGAAGGAATTTACCATTTATATCTATATACTCTCACTACAAATTGATCTGTGTTGGGTATCAGCTTATATATTTTGAAAACCTTGCATTTTCTGTTAGATGCTATTAAAGACCAGTTTAATTTCCATATAGCTTCTTTCAAGAAATAAGTAAACTATGATTTCAGATAAATACACTTTATTTCATAAAAACCATATTAACCTTTCAGTTCAATTTCAAATATAGAAGCGGATATCGAAGTCTTCAGCAAGTCTTTCATGCTTTATTATGGTAATGGTGTGCTTATAAAATCTACCATAGCCAACAATACAATATTCACCTTTACTTAAAGCTGCCAGTCTAAAATGTTAAATATACCCGTGAATACCATTAATATACTTGATACCAGTATATGATCTGGGAAAGAAAAAGAAAATTAAATATGCATTTTGTGACAGAATATCAGCTCTCTCTTATAAGCAAGTTACTCACCAATGGCCAATAGCAATAGCTTTCATATTTATCATTAAGCTTTTGAATAACTTTTTTGTCAAATCAACCTGGAGCGAATAAAAGAATAAATGTGTTATATACAAAGCCTGTACTGTTGAATCTGTTATTTTAACAGGGTAAAATCCTTTTTCCTGTTCTTTTTCAAATCACAGTGTGGTGTTTGTTCATGGAATATCTTTTCAAGGCATTGGAATACTCAGCTATTTTTTATTTATTTTTTTAATATAAAAAGTTTCGGTAAATTTTAATGTAAGATAACCTGATAGTTTCTTAATTATATCCAGAGGTGGAAATGGGTGTATGGTGTATACCTACTACACAATTTCCAGGTTTTTTGTATGTTCAAGGTCTAGTAATGGAGACATTACTGTATACCTAGTTCCCAAAACCCAGCCTTACTGTATAACTGATTCCCATTTCCATCACTGATTATATGTCTGACTGACATGATGAACATGAATCAAAAACCGTTCAGTTGTGACCTGATTAAATATATCAAACGCTAAAAATGCCTCTTTAGTCAGACTAAAAACTAATAAAGTTGACTTAGACAAAAATAAGTTGATTGTTATGGGAGACTGTAGCCATTGAATATGAATTGAGATATTTTGAAGTGAAAACTGCCATAAAGTTTCACTGAAAAACATAGAAAACTCCTAAATCTTCTTTTAGTACCAGTTGCATATCTCGATCTGTACAATAAATAAAAAATGAATTGGCAGTCCTCTTATTGAATGCTTTATCAAAACCATAGCTTGGATTTAAACCTAGATTAGCTGGTTATTTCTTAAAACTATCTTCATGTGTTAATTTGGTAGATAGATGTTGATAATAGATTTTGACAGCTGGTTGATGTATATATCCACAAACAGAAGTAGTGGAGGGAGACACAGAAAGGGCAAGTGGATGATTAAATATTATTTCTGTATATTTGTTCTGTATATTCTACTTTGTATTGTGGTGTTTCTTGGTCTTGTTAGCTTATCAAGAGACAGAAGACTGCTGTTGCTTTCTTAAAGAATCCATAACTTTCTTTCTTTGCTGGCACTTGCATATGTCACTTGACTTGACTGATGTTTTATTTTGTGTTCGGTTGTCTTAATGTAAGGGGTGGGTAAAAGGGAAAGGCACAATTTTGAACGGTGGAGGGAGGGGCTACAAAAATATTAAATTATTATGTTTTATCTTTTGTCCAAAATATTTGTGTTGTCAAAATTTTCTTTGAAAACAAAACAAAAAAAAAATGAAATTACTTTATGAAAACAAAAACAGAAAAAAAAAGGATACACTTAAGAAAATAACATAAAAATATTTTAGCTGTTGTGATTTTTTTTTTTTTTTTTTTTTCCCCCCCCTTATTTGCTACTTCAATACGTGTTTATATATTGTAATTCAGCAACAAAAAAAAACCATGGATGCTCTTTTTTATTTTATTTTTTTAAGCGTATTTTTCTCTCTAAAAAAAAAAAAAAAAATGGGAGAATATTTTTAAAAGTCCAAGATTTTTATGAGATACCACTTAACAAAGCTACTTTTCTTTTCTCCACCAATTGTTGGTGGTTGAAAAAGGTATTATTGTATTTAGTAGCTTTCATATTTTATGTAATGCAATATTCTTTTCATAATAATTATGTCAAATTTTTATAATTTTCACCCTGCACTTTAATGAACTTTTCCATTGCTTTACCCTTTCTGTACTCCTCTCAGAAGAATTCTACAGAAATGCATTGTCTTTATTTTGCATCACTATAAGTGAAAGAGATCGATGAAAAATACAAAACTATACTTTCTTCACATTGCATACGTATTGTGCAATACCAGATAAAGTTTATAATCCTTCAACCATCTTGCTCAGGATTGAGTTTGTAAACAGGTAGTCTTTTCTAAGCGATCCACATGGCAGCCTATTGCGTACATGTAAAATTCACAATATCCCATGGTAAAAAATTCTATTATAAACCTTCACTCCTCTGTTATCTTTGTCATGCAATTCTAAAGTTTAAAAACTTTCCTTAATTTCTTCATAATATACCCTATTTGAGTGTGAGTATATAGACCTCAGTAAATGTTTAGGATTCAACTGGACAGCAGGGGGAATATTCAAGTTCTTGATCAAAAATGGGAAAAAAATGGCAAAAGTAATCAAATTACTTTTAAAATCCTAAGCTCAATTCAGCTAGGCTAGTTTCTTCATTAAACAAAATTAACATCAATAATATTTTGGATTTAAGCACTCCTCAATATTTTTTTTTTTTTTTTTCAATTTTTTTTCCATCTCTGTAGACATCTAGTGGAGCATAGGTATACCTGTATATTCACAGATGTTTAGGGAAATCCTTTAGATTTTTCTTTGTTGGATGCTATATTTCGGCTTGGGTTTTTGAAGTCATTTTTTCCCTATAAATAGTAAATTGTGATATCAATATAAATATTTGTTGTGTAAGTTTATTAAAACAACATTGTGAATTTTCTGCCTAGTTAATAAAAATGGCCGATAATCTGAGAACTGAGTGGTGTCAAGTAAACAAAAGATTGATTTCAAACTACAGCAAAGGAACCTTCCTCTTGTAAAATCTAGGATATCTCTTTGGATACTTTTAGTATCTGTTTGATACAAAGCTTTAATATTTTTCAGTCTACTCATTCAAATATACAATTATACAAGTATGAAAACTTTATTTTCTAAGTTTATTACTCTTGTGCTCTTTGTCAGTTTATATATTGATATGCCTTTGACCTAAGTTGATCATCCTTCTGAGGATTTGTCAATGTTCATCATTAGGTGTTTCCAGGGACATTTTTACAATTTAGCAGTACCCAGTTTCTCTTCAGCATATTACAAAAATAATTTTCAGTTGTCTATGGCCAGGTAATCCAATCCAATTCAAATTAAATTGGATATGTCCTTTATTTATGTCTTATTATTATTACTGAACATAACTTCTAGACATACTGAGATATAAATATTGTGATTTTCAGTCCAATATTCTATCCCCATAAGCAAATCTTTATAATATACTAGACAACCCTGTGACCCGCTGGGTTACCCTTTGAGAAAAAAGTAATGCAATCTGGTGTGACCAGAATGAACATTAAATTTAAAGGCCCGATTGCACCTGGATTTTTACACATTTGCAAATAAATATATACGGGAGACCACTCTATAATTAGCATTTGTTATCTCAAGAAGTTACTTTATTATAAGAGTGAAGTCAGACCCCACACTATTATTAAGTTGCAAATCATCCAGATTTTTACGCGTTCTTTAAGTTAGCGCATTTTAGGCGTACCTTAAATCAATACGTATAGCTACAATGCACATTTCGGCTAATTTGAGGTAATAAACAGAATGAGAATTTTAGTATATTATTAGATACAAGCACACATATTAGGATGTCAAGTGAAGTAATGACCAAGATACACTAAGCTTAGTATTTGCCTACTTACTCAACACCAGTGACTTTGTTGCAGGCTGTAACTATTAAAGCTGTATACCATTTCCTCATAGAAGGCAACAAGTATTTTGTTTGGCTAAATTAGAAGTTGATAGCTATTCAAAAGAAATTGTTATAATTCTATGAATACAAGCAACTTTATCATACTTGTGCATGTGTGCTATTAAAAAAAGAAATTAAATGTTATTTGTTGATTCATTATTTTACTTTGGCAGCATACATCTTTTTATTAATTTCTTCTTAATATCCACTGTAGTAGTAAAGCATACATAGACATTTTGTTGCAAGTGTAAGACATGGGGGAGTGATGAGCCGTACCTTGCCACGCTGGCCCATGAAATGTTGGTAGTGTGGGTGTTACTTGGCAGTGCCCATCTCCTCTCCATGTGACAGATTGTACTGGGTTATATGGTACCAGTAGCAGAGAGTCATCCCGCACCTGATCTCTTTATCTACTTGCTAGCAAATATTTGGAATTTTTCAAATTAGAACTAAAAAGTTGTTTTAAATAGATTAGTAGGGTTGTTGCTTGAATATAATCATAAGAACTAGCTGAACCTGTGGAAATTCCATGGGTGTTGACAACTAAGATTATCCATTATCTCTTGTCTCTGCTCTTCTCTCAGCCTTTGCCTGTATCTTCTCACTCTCTCCCTTATCCCTTCCAATCTTCATTGCCCATTCATGTTTTTATCTAAATGTTATACAGATATGGATCGGTTTCATATGCAAAAAGATTTTCCTACCCCTTCAGTAAACTACCTTACATTCTTTTCTGCCCTCTTATTAAACTACCTAACTTTCTTTTTCGATCTCTCTCTCTCTTCCTACACTCTTATTAAACTACCTAACCTTTCCCTTATGTTACCACTGAAAGCGTAACGTAAGAACAAGCAGAATAATATTATAGATAATTAATAAGAATGATATTAATAGATAATTACCTAGCTCCATTGACATGGCAAAAAGATTTTTTTTTTTAAAGTAAGAAAGGTCATGTCTTGGAGCATGACACAACAGAGGTAAATTACAAATAATGTCCCAGCTGATGGCTTTTTTTTTTTCCTTCATATTAAAATTGGTTCAGTTTAAGCATCATTTTAGGATCTAAAAAATAAAAAGAATTTGTTGGGAATTGTATCTTTTTTATTATCGAATTTCTGTATACCACACTATTTAGTTATCTTATGAATGCTCCAATACCACCTCCCAGTGATTTTCATTCTTAGATTTTCCAATTGGACTGCCATTTTGTTTCGACTGTTCTACACATATTTATGAGAAATGGTAAACATTTATTACAAGTCTTAAAGGAAAAGAAAAAATGCAGTACATGGGGTGGGGGAGTTATCATTCGCGTACTAGGCTTCTTCATAGTTTTGCTTATGTTGTTGTACATATGTATACATATATATTTCTGTATAAACCCAAGAATATAATATATTGTGAAGTCCATGGTAACATGAATTTTAACCATATTAACGTGTGATAATATCAAGTGAACCAAAAGTCACACACTGCTGAAATAGGCCTGCTTTATATGACCATGTAAATTATTTACAGCTAAATATTGTGTTAGCACCTTTCCATTGTTAGGTTCTTCAATTTGGATTAAGACCACTTTGACACCATTGTTTTCACTACAATTTAGCCCTAGTATGATTCGATTGAACTTGTGGAAGACTATGAATGTGATTTTCGATTGTCTTCTTTTAAGTGTCATATGAGATGAGAGATCTTTTATTATTAGATAGCAAGGAGTCTTTTGGTCCAAAGGATATGACAAAAGATTCCATGATCTCAGGTTCTGTGCTCTAACCATTGCGCTATTACCTGGCACCATATATATGAGCACCAGGCCCCCTCTTCATTATTGGACTACAGGAATACCTTGAATAGTGCAGGTTTTGATGTAGTACGGTTATGGCATTGCTGTACAAATTAATGTAACTAAGTATAAGTTGAAAAAAAAAACCACATTAAATTATAATAAGACCTTGAACAGTACGTTAAATTTTGGAACAAATTAACCACACTAATCAAGGTATACCTGTATTTTCTGAAAAAACAGCAGTAATGGTGTACAGCTTTTGGCACACTTTGTATTATAATAAATTAATCTTAGAGATGCAACAAAGTGAAATATATTCAATTGTATTTTATCAAACTAAGTACTTAACTTTTGTAATTGTTAGATTCTTGTACCAGATTTTTTTAAAGTCTTGTGAATGTTGTAATTTTTTAATTTTTTTTTTTGTAAACTGTGAATGTTGTAAGTTTTATTATATAGAACCATTGGCTTTCTTTCAGTCAATCACTTGATTGAGAAGAGGCTTAAAGATTTTTATATTATTATTTTGTGCATGGAAAAGGTTAACATTTCTTATACTTTTTATTCAGCTGCTGCTGAATGAATGAAGTACAAATGCTGCAAGTTGTTAAAATGCTTGGTAACATTATAGCAATGATGATCATCAAATGAATAAAGTTATATTACCAATGGAAATGTTTTTCTTTTTTTTTCTTTCAATCTACATTAATAAAATCCCATGCTCTTTCTCTAAGTACTTTTAGAAGCATATATTTTAGAGTTAACATGTTCATAAATACTTTAGGCACTACTGTCCTTCATGATTTTGGCCCGTCCATGTGCACATGATATTTCACGCGTATCTTGGATTGGCCAGAGTATAAGAACAACCCAGGACCAAGTAAGCCAATTCCCTAAATTTTACAAACACATTTTAACATCGTTATGAACTCTTTGTCACATACACATTTTAACATCAATATAAAACTAAACTGTTTTACTTACACGGTTGCAAACCTACACTAAAACAAATACATGAACAAAGGACTTTTACATATTCATACACGCGCGCAGATGAACAATAAATGCTGAATCACATGAAAACATACATGAACAATGGACTTTTACATACATACATACATACACACACATAAATATTAACCCTTGTTTGAATAAAGAAATGTTTGTCTGTTCCTGAAGGATTGTCTCTTTCGTTTATCATTTGTTGCTGTTCCCTTCCTCTGCCATGATTGTATTTAAATGGAGTCATTCTTACCTCACTTTTAAACACCATTACTATGGAGAAATCTCATGCTTAAGCTGATGTTCACCCACCTCACAGAATTTCTGGTGCTCCTCAATAGATCAAATTCTTTCCTCCACAAACTTCTGGACGCCGGCACCCATCCTCTATGCTACTATGACAGTATTTGTATGTGTTGTTGTCAGAAAATACACACTCGAATGTTAAGGAGTACATTTTTCCCTATCTATGTCATCATTTTTATAGCAACTGAAATGTTATACTCAGAATCTTCTCACCTAGCATTAATGCTTATGGAGATCTGTGACTATAGTTTGACCTAGAAAAAGAACTGTTATTGTATTATAGATATCCCTTATATAAAAGGGTTTCGTACATAATCATCTACAGTGGGTCATTGAGAAGCTAGGTAATTCTAATTACTAACTGAAATACCCACCCTATGGGCCAGGAAGGATTTCTTGCTAGTTCTTACGGAAGACCTAAATGGGACCCATTTTGTTTTTTATAAATTAAAAAGATTTTTTTTTTTATATATATAAGTACCTTAATTCTCCCTCTGTCTACAATGCATCATTTTGACTACTTAGAATTCATACAGATAAACTCAAGCAGACGTTTAATATTATACAGATGGATAGATACATGGAAATCAGATCATTATTATCAGGGAGAGCACAAACGCAGACCCCACATTATTTTCAAAGACTAATATGTGAAAATCATGCTCCGGGGCCCTATTAGTAATCACAAAAAATTGGTGACCATAACTCTAACTGTCCTTGGGTTATGCTAACATAGACGTACAGACAGATATTTGGTGGATTAAAGTAATAGTAAATCTTTAGTTAAACGTGAACGCAGCCAGACACAATAGGGAACCAATTTACCATAATACTGTAAATCAAACCACAGAAAATTTGGTGGCCATAGCTCTGGCCGTTCTTGAGTTTTGCTAACACGACTAGACAGACATTTAGTGAATTATAGTAAATAATAACTATAATAAAGGACCAATTTAGCTTAAATTTACATTGTAAATCAAACCCCCTTCTAAAAACTAACTTGCTAAAAACCTGCTCTGTGGTCCAATTAGTAACCACAGAAAATTTGGTGGCAATACCTCTGGCTGTACTTGAGTTTTGCTAACATGGACAGACAGACATTTAGTGTAAAATGTGTGGGTCTGAAAATGACCTACTACATAGCCATCTTCCATAGTTTTACTTTTGGAAGCTATTTAAACCATAGCTGGTTCCAAGTTATAATAATAAAAAAAACTAGGTCAGTAGTTGGTCAAATTTTGGTATGACAATAATATGGGTCAGTCAAAAACTAGGTCAAACTATTTGGCTTTATGTTTAAGGCAAAAAACTATACTGAAAGCTAAAATTGACGGCTTACATGTCTTACATATTTAATATAAATAACAAGATTCTCTTGTTTGTTTTTATTTCTTGATTCCTAATCCTAACCCAGATTTGACCTAGTTTATACCTAGTTATTTTTGTTTCTGAAAATAGGTCAGTCAATAACCAGGTACCAGACAATACTATGTTACTTTTTGGGGGAAGGCCCAGTTCAGTGCCACCTATATCTATTTCAAAATATGGGAACAGAAGTGAATTAGAGTACCTGCGTGCAATTGCACATAATTTATATAGCTAAAATTTTGTATGATTTTTAATATTCAAATGAATGATTCAATCTCTTTTTAAAATGTTTCTTTTTAACACAATTCTTTTACAGATAGGAGTTAAATAGTTTTTAGCTTAATTTCAATTGAATTATAGTTTTACTATTATTATTGTAAGTATATCTTATTTTATGATCGATTTGTCAAAAATGTCAGTCTCTTAATTTACTTTTGCTGTTGGTGTTATCTATATCCAATTCTTTCTTAGTTTATTACCCTAATGTGCCGATTTGCTGTGTCTATTAAAAGAACGTTTTCCAAAGATTTAGCATTCCGAACCACATAACATGACTAAAAGCATCCCTTGTTATGGTGCTTGCAAAAGATTTAGTTCTTCTTGCATAATGTTTCTGTTTTTCAACTCTCAAAACCAGGCAATTAGAAGCAAAATGGTTGTCTGTTCAAATACTTATGACAGGTACTGTATATACAATATTATATAAATATATAAGACATATATTGTGACCCATTTGAAGAGTCTATAGAGATGAAACAGAATTGTACAACCTTGTATGGGTCAATAGTTTTTGTTTTATATATATATATCTGTAGAAACTTTTTTGTTTTCCTGTATATGTTTAAAAATTGCCAATAATGCACGATAAATCCCCCGATCTACCATCCCCAATTCAAAAAAGTCTGCGACCCATGTGCAATATACCAGCCCCGATCCACCCCCTCATCAATGCACTGTCTATATATATGTACATAAAAAAAAAGAGAAAAACTTTTGGTTTGTTCATTTCAAATTAACTACTATTTCTGTAAATGTTATATTATAATTAGCTACTATAGATCGCACTTAATATAGGAGATCATCAGCTGTCTTTCCATGGACCTGTTTCAGGGAAGTTATAAGACAGTACTGGTGTTTGTTACCATGGATTCCCCTAGCCGTGTAGATCGGCACACAACTGTCCACCTATTTGTACTTGTGTGTCTAAGTATGTACATAAAAAATCTGGCCCAGAGGTCCGGTTTCAATCCTGGCTTGAGGCACCAAGGTACTTATAGTCAGTAGCCACACTGATAAGTTGTAAGATGACGAAACAGCGCTGTATGTGGCTTTGACAATGTATATATTATGTATACGCTCCCTCGATTTAGAGGTAGAGCCCTATTGTAGGGAATTAGCTATTTACACATAGCTCTTCGGAGTATTTTGAATTGAGCACTTTCGTAAAAAGATAAAAAAAACATGAGTTTATATGGGTTTAAAAATTACCTACATCCGCCGAGGTGAGCATTGGTAAGAAGTCGGACTGCTGGCCCAGAGGTCCGGTTCCAATCCTGGCTCGAGGCACCAAGGTACTTATAGTCAATAGCCACACTGATGAGTCATAACACGACGAAACAATTTTAATGGTTTATTACAAGCGTTACTGCTGGTTTCACATAGATCTTCATCATAAAAAAAATTTAAATAATAATGATGTATCTTATATATAAAATACCTCATCATTATTATTTTAATTTTTTTATGACTACTTTTTGCCTTCATCTTAAATATTATTAGTTGCTTTTTATCACAACTTTTGCTCCGGCAGTGAGCAAATAGCATTGTTCAAAAAATAAAGAATAAACCTCTGGTGGGACTCTAACCCGCATCACCTAGCCAGATTTAGATATAATACCATACATACAGAACTAAACTCATTTATATATAGACTTAAATTTCTTGCAAAGAGTCAAACAATCTTCAGCCAGAAATACACAGGAAGTCGAATGCATAGGACAGGCCAAGATACTTCATATATTTTTAAGAAGACAATAGCCTTGTCTATTGAACTTAATAAATATATTTAATATTTTTTTACTTGAACAAATATACGTAATTAATACTGCCATAAAAACAGAAGCTAAAAATTAGTGAGTGCTAACAAATATAAAAGTGATAAATAATAAATGAGAGAAAAGTGAAAAATAAAAGTGGCAGAAGATGGAAGATGGGTATGGTGGTGACATGTGCCAAAAATATTTTTTTTATAAAATGATTTGATTATTCGCTTGATAGATTGCATGCAGCAATGAAACAGACTGTCAATCTGTAGCAGATCCCATAATAAATATATATATCTGTATAATGCAAAATTGGACCCTGACTTTGTGTCCATATTTTCGACACCTGATGTTCAATTTACAATGTAAATATCTACTAAAATGGACACTTTTAGGCCACCTATTTTCCAATGCAAAATATTCGTAAATGTAAACATAATACCATCAATCCCAACCCTAAAAAAATTAAAATTAATAAAAGAAATAAAATTTTTAAATCGACCCTAAAAAATTTTAATTTATTAAAAGAATTTTTAAAAAGTAATGATTTAATACTGTTAAGAGAATAAAAAAAACTTCTTAAAATACGAAAGCTTTCTTACGTCATCTATTTTTTATTTTTATTTCAAGAATTGATTTAAAAAAAGAATAATCTAATGATCTTTTTCACATCACACATAATTTCAGGCAGACACACAATTTTAGCATGAGTTTACATTGTAAATTGAACCTCACCCAAAACATATTTTATGGGGTCGATTTTCATAAACTAATTTGCTAAGAACCTTACCCGGGATCACATTGGGACACACAGAAAATCTCATAATGTTCTGTTGTGTGGTTTTTGCGGTAGGCTGTTACATACAGACAGACGGACACACTTTTGGTGAATTATAATAAGATTGTCGCTATCTTTGTTGTTTTTAGTAGCAATGTTCCCACACTTTTTAAAGCTCTTTTAAAACGTATTGCAATTATTAAATATCTTCTTTGAATGTTTAATTTTGGTTATAATTGCAAGAAAATAGCCTAAAATTAGTCATAAAAAAAAAGGAAAAAAATACTTTTGTGAACTCAGTGTGTTTCAATGTCGTTTTTACATTTCTTCTGGCAACAAAAACTCCGAATCCGCCATGATTGATGAGTGTGTCATCAAAAAAATTGAAGTCGTTTTTTTAAAATCTTTCAAAAATAGATTTGATTCCATAGAAATTTGATTAAAAAAAGGTGAATTTAATGATTAATTTGGAAGAATGCTGCTTACTTTTTACAGAAAATGTAGTGAAAATACATTTGTTTACAAAGGATGACAGTTCAAAAGTCAAGTAACCCAGCTCTCACCCTCCCAATACCATAACTAGTGTAATAAAGCGTGCGTTTGTTTTAAATGCATCTCTCACCTATTTTTTCCGATTCAGGGCATATTTTAAAAACTCGTGCAGTTTCGAATAAAATTTCAACTGATTTACTTTCTCCGTGGACCTATCTTTATAGAAATGTAAATATTTTTTGTGTCTGAAAGTATTTTATTGAGATTTCATTGAATATTTTTAAAAACTGACTTAAAAATATTTCCATAAGTTTTTCATAAATGAATCAATATGAAAAATGTTTTAAAAAGTCGTTTGCATAATGCACAATGGATCGCCGTTCTTACCCAGTCATATCTTTGTGTGTGCTTCTTCTGGGCTAATTGACCACGTCGCTTATATAATTTGTAATCCCTTTGAGAAAATTCATGAATATATTTGAATTTCTGAGATTATTTTTTTAGAAAACAAACTACTGGATTCGTTTCAGTGGAAGAGAACACAGTTTCAAAGATGGATAGGAGATATTTTTATCAGCAACATTTTTACCTTTATCATAAACAGTACCAATTGAAGATACATCTAACAGATGTAATAGGGGTTGGTATTTAAGGTGTGAGGTGTGAGTATTTTAGTAATGTTTATATGTGTGTGGTAAAGCTAGTTTCTTTTGATTGTTTAGTTTCTGTTAACATGTTCAAAAACAACCTGAGAGATCTTGATGTCAGAAATATGTCTCTAATACCAGAGTGGGAAAAAAATCGCACTGTTCATTATATAAATAGATGTACTCGCTGAATTTTCACGCCAGTA
>VCCN01002231.1:2967922-2996086 GCA_006491835.1 Architeuthis dux | reverse complement strand
ACAAATGCTTGGAGATAAGAATATATATCCATGTGGTGGCTGGTTTGAGTATTAATAGAGGTTAAATACAACCGATAAAAGTTTGAGCTTATAAAGCACTTAATACTCGTTCTGTAAAATTAATACTAGTAAAGTGTATAAACATCACAAGATACTAGTTTAATCTCAAAATTTTAACTAAGCTTAACCACTTGGGAGCTGCCGACATATTCTGCAAGAAATTTCTGTCCTGGGTTCTCCTAATCTGAATAGGATAGCAACCCAAGACAATTTTTAGATGATGAAGGCAGTGAAAGTAATGATTGTCCTGGAACAGCTGACAAGATATTTTTCCAATATGACAACACAAACACATCCTGGTCTTAAGTCAAAGCTCTTAATGAATGTTGGAAAAATTGGTGCCGAGAGAAAAAGTTATGGATCAAAGGCATAACTTGAGTACAACTCAAATTTGTCATCCATTATGAATTGATCTTGCTGTTAAGTCTTTAAAAAAGAAAAATCTGACCTTGTTTTCCCAAACACTTGTGCAGGCATAAGTGGTGAATTATAAATCTCATGGTACAAAAGCCCAGAGTTGTTTCTTCGAGTTGAATAGATGCAACCCTAAATACAAATACTGTTAAAATACTCTCAGGAAGTATTACTAGAAATTTAGTTGCATATGAACCTTATTAAACTAAGATGTTGGTTATACAATTAAATAGACAACTACCAATTCATGAGCAGGATGCCATTTTGGATTAAACATAATTAGTTATTAACAGAGCTTTTAAATTTTGCTAATTTCTGTGGCAATGTAGCAGATCTGCTACAAATAGAACAAGCAGCCATGTTTGGGCTTTGCTTTCAAATCAAATTTTAGCCATCATATATTGCTATTTGTAACCTTCCTAGGTTTACATGCACTCAATAACGTACATTTTCTACCCTAAGTTTGGCTGGCTTTTTTCAGTTTTTCTCATTTTAAAATTATCACACCGATAATTTAGATATAGTAAACTTTTTCAGTGAATACTTGGTTTTTGTTAGACAATAAAAATTAATTATATATAAATCCAAAAGGTGTATTTAATGTATCTATATTTCTTATACGAATGTCAGCTTTTGAGCCCAAAAGTTCAATAGACCTTCCAATATTTGACTGGTGTTCTAAATGTACAACTCAAAGTTCAGTTATTTAAAGGAACTTGTTAAATGAAAATCATAGTTTTAAAAAAAAATTAAGCTATAATGGTAGAAACCATTCCAACCACCCTAAAGAAATGTCCTGATGCAATTATTCTTATATTTTTGTGGTGGCACACTAATGATAAAGACAGGTCTTTTCAACAAAGAAAAAATAAAAATTGAATCTTGGGGTTTAAAAATCAGCAGTCAATAGTTTATCTCCCTTGACAAGTCATTCAGTATAATATAAAGACACTACCAAGCTGCAAATTTTGAATTCAACACCTCCGGCAACAAAGCTACTTAGGTCACATACAGATAAACAAAAGATACAGAGGAAGCCGATTATTTTGATGACTAAAGTGTTTGGCAAGCGACCGATAATAATAAGCAGCTTCCTCTGTACTCACAATTAACAGAATGTTGACAAGTAACATTTGTGTTAATAAAAATGCAGAACACCGAACACAAAAAATTCATTGAAGATTGAGTTGCATTTTATTTAGGCTATTACAAATGTCCTAGAATTTAGAGAAAGATTTCTTTCCAGATGATCCCTTGGAAACCTTCAGGACATTGAATCTGACTGTCTTACTGAGAGGTCGGCATTCTCCCATGGTAACAACATCACCACTTGTAACATCTCTACAATAAAAGCAATACAATTGTAATTAGTATGATTAATGCATAATAAATACAAGACAAACAGACTACATGTGTAATGAAAGAGCAATTTATAACTAAGTGACATACAGACATTTGCTCTGAAACAATTTACACGTCTTATTACCTACAAGTAGAGACACGTATTATGCAAATATATCTTTAGCTAATGATCAACTTACAAGGTAAAAATGTAATGTGTTTACATTTTCTTCTCTTAAGAATACAGATACAGAACAAAGCTCTTGCTAACAGCCATAAATCCTAACAATAAAACTGGCAGCTTTTTAATTGACTGAAAAATTTGGATAAACCTTTTTACTGGGAAGGAAATAGGACAATTATCACACTGGCAAAAGGTTTAAAGTGTAAATTCTGCAGCCAAATAAAGTTAACTATAATTATTTCTCTTTCAAATATTTCAGAAGACTTTGCATAACTTTATTCAAATAATAATTTGGCAATATCTTATGGAAACACTTACATTGGGTTTTTTGTTGAAAAGCCTTCAATTTAAAATATTACAGTAATGTTGAAGTGAAATAAGTGACACGGGTTTTCAGGATTACAAAACTGGCAAGAACCATTAATATCGTGGCATAGTAAATAAAAAAGACTATATCAATGGAGGAATAGATGCATGATCGCTGCTACTTGATACAAGCATGGCGACTCCGGGTGCACAGTTCAGTCCTAGCTAGGCCAAGATGTGTTAATCAGCGGCAGAGCACAAGCGGAGACTGCCACAGAACAATCTTGTTGCTGCATACGACACCTGGTATTTCCAGAGGGTCAACCACCTAGGTAATGACTAGGCTTGACGTTGTTTAACTGATTGTACGAAAACCGGTATATCCTATGCGATTTGGCCGTATATGGAAGAGAATCAAACCAATGTAGTTACCTGAAGCAAGGGCTCATGTGCACGGACATGTTTTTATGCCTTTTTTCAAATCTGTTGTATTTTTTCACGTAGTGAAGATAATCTCTCCTTACAACAATGGTTCTGGTCATCTTCATCTTGAGAACCGTGCCAGTCAGCAGACGTCCACGGATGCTCACGTTACCAGTGAATGGACATTTTTTGTCAATGTAAGTGCCTTCAATGGCCTGGAATGAAAAGAGTTTCATTTAATTACAAAAATGACAGATCAAATATTTGAATTGGATGTAGTCAATGAATTGACTAAAAATTTCAATTAAATGAATAAGAATTTTACTCACCTCCTTTGGGGTCTTAAACCCAAGTCCAACATTTCTTACATATCTTAAGGACTTCTTTTTGCCTTTGACGGCTTTCAAGGGTTCCTTCCTGTTCAAGAAGACAGTGGGCTGCTTCTGAAATGATCTTTCAGTCTGAAGATAAAAAACAAATCATAAGTCAAAGTTTTCACCTGAACATTCATGAACAATTAGATTACAAGTCTTTTCAGGATTAATCGTCCCAATAACATAGCAAGTTTAAAGTTAACTTTGATAAAAAAACAGAACTGTTCCATGCACCCCAGACCCATTTCACTTGCAAAGTTTCGGTAATATGCCATATGCTCATAGTAACTATTTAGAAAACCGATAAAAGCTTAACATTTTCATCCAAAGCTATCAAGTGTTTGTCTCATTTCATTTATCCAAACATAGATTGGTGGTGGTAAAAGAAAGGATATTCGAATTTTCCCAAATGGTAAATTGTTTGTATTCTAAATGTTCATAAGATACATATTGAAAATATTTCAATTGCAAAAGTTTATAATTTAAGGAGTCAACGCCACAAAAGTATACATTAAATTAAGTATCTGCAAGAAATGAAGAAACTGACCCATGAACTCTTCAAAATAAAACCTCATTAAGTTACTGTTGAGTAATTGTAATTTCCATTTGTTTGACCGTGGCGAAAGTTCACCGTAAAACACGTTCTTTGTGAAGGTTTCGTTTGAAACCAATCCCACTAATAATTTTAAAATATTACAGTGTAGATGGTTAATTTAGGGTTCTGCACTAACGACAATCAGCGGCGATGTTATATGTAGAAGCGAAGAAACATTACAATGAAAATCGCATGGAATATTGAAAAATAAAGAGTTTCACACGGAAAATATCAAAGAAAACACTGTTATTTACTAATGTTAGAATGCCACAATTACGAGTGGGGCCCTCGTGGGGGATCGAACTCACGACATTAGTGAAATGGTACCAAAAATGGAACCATCGCGCTTGACGTTCTAATTTCAATGTTCCGTTGAGCGATTATATTTTATATTAAGATTTCAGGGATTTGTTGTTGGGGTTAAAAATAAAAAATCCTTTTAAACATAGTAAATTATTTAAAAATGTATAAATTATGTAAGAAAATGTATGAAACAATTATAGTAGAACTTCGAAAAGCAATAAAGTAAAATAAGGATCAATAAAAATAAATTGAGTGCATGCTTTTATTTTTCTTCAAGATTTAACATCGACAATTTTTTTTTTAAATTCCAGCAAAATAAATATCAAACATCTACGAATTAGAAGTGGTTCAACTTCAACCCAACCACACCGGTTTTAACAACCCGCCATGTGAATCGAGGGTTTTATAATCCAAGATATCTGGTCACTAATAATTCAAATCGTACAGAGAAATTATTAAATGTCAAATCTATTGATAGATTTAAAAAAAAATATCTAACAAAATTGGTCGCAGAACGACAATTCATTTTTCCACTTTAGAGAAAAAGAGTTTAATAAAAAGACACCTCACGTGTTGACAGAGACGGGATACATAAAAGCCTACAAACATTTTCAAACAAAAATAAGTAGTATATAAAATCAATCAAAATGTGCATTGGTGGAACAAATAGTAAAATATGAATTATTTATAAAGAATGACCATTTTACGATTAAAAGAAAACTTTACATCAGCATTTCCATAAGTAACATCTACCGAGTCGCGCTAGACCCATGTGGTCAGCGAACTGCACAGATATCCGTTTTTTTATTAGTTATAAATCACATTTAAGACAGTGCGATGAACGATTTTGTTGCAGATAAACTTTTTTATAAGCCTAGTCACGTATAAACAAGTAAAAATAAGAGCTAAATAAAATACCAGTAAGACAAAATTGAAAAAGTTTAGAAGAGCAAAGCAAAATCGTACCTGATCCGCCATCTTCGTGGAATAAAAGAGGAAGTTCGATTGTACGGGGTTCACTTATTGCGCTAAACGGGCAACCTCGGTTTGAATATAACTTCCGGAATGCTGACGTCACGTAAAGCTTTAGTCGAGGGAGCAATTATTATTTGTTTCTGAAGGCGTGAGAAATAAATAAAGCCTCCCAAGTGCGGTTTTGTTTTTCTTAGTTTTCGTCTGGGCAACACGAAAAGCAGCAAGCAATAATAATGGCTTCAGCATGGAAGGTGACTGCACTATTGGCGAGGAGGATGAAAGTCCTCAGTAGTGTATCCTTTCGGGTAAATATTACAGAAATTACTTTCTGCTAATGTGGCCTCGCCTTAGTTTCTCAAGAATCCAGTGTTTTATCATTTTTTTTGACCAGTTAATATTCACATTAAATATGATGTGAATATTTACATAACGTCCGTCATGCAGTAATGCACTTTTATGGTGACCTTCACCCAATCCCTCCAATAGGTTTGCATGTTTTAGGAGAAATCTTAATTGTGTAATGAGCAAATCTTTAAAAAAAAATGTATTTTTACATGGAATATAATGATATTTAAGATGGATTTAATTGTATAAGTTATTAATTTTTTCGTTGATTACGTAATTTGAAATAATAAAAATGTTTGTTTTTTAATAATAAAATATCCTATTTAAAAAGAATAATCGAATTATACATGAAAAATATTTTTTAAATATTTGTAGTATTTTTATTACTAACTATAAACTCGGATGTTGAGTATGGCGTGAAACTAAGGGTGTGTGATGATGGCCTACTTTTCTTTTTCTTGTAGAAGTTGTTTTATTGCATTCAGAGACTGTTATTAGGGCCAAATCAGAGTTCATTTTTATAAGAAGTGTTTATTCTTTTAAAACTAAACCGTGAACAAAACTTAAACATAAATCATGCGGAAAAAATTAATTAAACATGTTATATAACGTCAGAGGTACCATAGCGAAACAACAAACAAAGGCTTAAAATGCCGACACATAGAAGTTTTCAGTAACTTTAGTTTGATTTTCAAATAAAATAAGCAAACAAAATCCACGCCAAAAAGTAATAATAGCAACCCCAGTTAGACGATTAACTAGTTTTTTAAAGTTTTTCTTCCCAAAAATGCTAAAATATTAGGTATTTATTTAGAGAAACTTTATGTCATTTTGACCCAATCTACAAGGCGGGCTCCTAGTTTAACGTCCCAAATTATCCCGGTTCTTGTAAGAACGGCATTTGACAATCCGTTAATACAAAATAGTTATCAAATCTAATAAGAATAACTTTTTTTGACACGATCAACGGGTTTAACTGCAATTTTCATAATCGGCAGCATACTAACTTTTTTTTTTAGTTTTGAAAGCTGTTTTCTTTTAGTTTCGGTGTATTTTTTATGTTTTACGGTTTAGTTTTTATAAAATAAATGCTTCTAATAAAAAAATTAATAGACTTGGACCTGAAAAGAGCCTCTGAATGCAATAAAATAATTTTGCCAAGAAATTTTTTATTAAGGTTTTATAAAGGTAAGTCTCGTATCATATATCTTAATTGAGGTTGCAATGGAGCGCCTAGTAACCTAGAGAACTTATAAATGTTATATCTCCTTGGCTTACAGGTCACATTCAGACTTCAGTGCTTAAAGGAGAAAGATAAGTTCATCAGACATACATTCCTCTACACAACTAATGGCTAGCGTTGAACATTTTTAATTTTTTTTATCTTTATTTTTTAGAAAATAATTATTTAACTGAAGAAATATGCAAATCTGAATTTTTTTTTTTTTTTTTCTATTTTCTGAAAAGTAAATGAATTTGACTACTTGAAATGAGTTTACCCAAAATTAAAAGAAACATTCTTAGTTTCAAATTAAATTAATTTTATGACTTTTTACAGAATCAATGCAGATTTTCAACTAATTTTCTCTTTACACTTAGAATCTCTACATTAAAAAAGTTATCTAGTTGTGTAAGGGAACAGAACAGGTATAACTTTTTTTTTTAAAAAATAGCTTCCACTTTTAGTCATTTATTGATTTGATGTGTAGACATGCCGCATTTCATAACATCATTGGGACTTACTGGGTTAATAAACATGACCTTGTTATCTAATAGACATTTTTTTATCACTCTCCTCCATGTTTTCATCTTTTGGGTTGGCCTTAGATGGTATTAAGATTTAGTTTTAACTAATTTCATTAAAAAAAAGATTGCTTTTGATTATATTGTGACGGCTTTTTCTAAATTGGTGTTTTTGTTCATTGATACTAACATTGAAGATATTTCGGCATATTTTGGAAAAAGAAAGATCTGTGCAGTTTATGGCGAAGGTACTGTGAATAATTAAATGTGTCAAAAGTGGTTTGTAAAGTTTGGTGCTGGAGATTTCTTGCTGAACAATGTTCCGCGGACAAGTTGAGGTTAATAGCAATCAGATCGAGACATTATTTGCGAATAATCAACGTTATATGACCTGGGTTGAAGATGGCCAACATACTGAAAATTATCCAAATCAAGTGTTGAAAACCATTTGTACCAGCTTGGTTAAGTTAGTCAATTCGTATGGCTTTCACATAAGCCAAAAAAAACCCCTACTGGGCTGTATTTCCATGTGCAATTTGCTACTTAAATGTAATGAAATGTCCCATTTTTAAAACGAATTGTGACTGCCGATGAAAAGTGGATACTTTACAACAATGTGAAACACAAGATCATGTGGCAACCAAAATGAACCATCACTAACCAGGCTTCATCCAAAGAAAGTGATGCTGTGTATATGGTGGGATTTGTAGGGAGCCCTCTACTATGAACTCCTGCCGGAGAAATAAACAATTGATTCAAACAAGTACTGCTCCCAATTAGACCAGTTGAAGGCAGCAATCGCCTAAAAGCATCCGGAATTAGTTTAGAGAAAGGTTGTAAATAATATTCCATCAGGATAATGCTTGACCGCATGTTTCTTTGGTGATCAGGCAAAAATCGTTACAGCTTGGAAAGTTTTTACTCATTTACCAGATCTTACACCTTTTGGATTACTATTAATTCTGGTCTTTGCAAAAGGCACCTAGGGCAGTTCTTTATTGAGAAAGGTGAACAATTCTGGAAGGATGGGATTATGAGGTTGGCTGAAGATAGTGGAACAAGATGGTAAATATGTTCAGTAAAGTTGACGTCATAAAAAGGAACTTTATAAACTAACAAACCTTTTGGCCAACCCAATAGAAGTTGACGTATCTGGATAAGTGATATGTATTGTAATGCAAGGAACTTTTATTGTACTTGTAAAAATAAGATTATGACAGGACCTGAATGTGGAATAGTTTAAAAAGAAATAAAAGCAATTTTAAAACCTGACAATGGTCATACTTCTGAGATTAAGAATCATATGGATTAGTGGCGAAGTACTATCAGACCTGTATTTTGTTTGAGTGATGTAGCGGTTATTGCCAAGGAAAATGGAATCAGCAGACTGAGTTTCTGTTGAGTCTGTTTGCATTCACTTTGCACTAATGGCCTTGGGAAAGGCAAGAATCGACTTCTCGCCCCACCTATGGGTAAATAGCAGGACCAGTGGAGCCTTTTAGCTCTGTAAGGTAATCCATCTAAGAAAATTACTCTGGCAGAAAAAACTACAGTTTGACAGTCATAGCGGGTCCAAAGTCTGGGTAAAGGAGGAGGGTTGAGTGTGGGGCTAGCAACTTCACCCTATAAAAGTCTACAGGAATGAGCAACATGTATTTTTAATTTATTTCTATTAATTTTGACCTTCATTTTAATTCTTGGTTGTTTTATATCACAACAAACTGAGTCAAAGTTGTGATAAAAAGCAATTAAAAATTAAGATGAAGGTAAAAACTAGTCAAATTAATAAAAAATTCTGTATTTTTAGCATTTTAGTATCTGTAAGACATGAACTGCCTTTTCCATTTAATTTTCCATTCACAAAATAATAGAATGCAGTGATGTTGAATACAAATGTTTTTATTGTCAGACATAGTAATTTAATATAGAGCAATGTATTTTCCTTGTCATGCTCATATGGAAAACAATTGTTTGGTAACATGTGCAAAATTAAACACACATTAAAAATTCAGCCAAACAAAAATAAAGACAGGCACTATTTAGTCTTTATATATTTAATGTACACGTCTCTTAAGAAAATGTTAATTACTGGCATTTCTTACTCAAAATTTGATTGATAGGTATGCATTCTTTTATTGTTCACGAATTCATAATTGAAAAAAACATACAATAAGTACCCACCAAAATTAATTTCTGTCCTAAATGCTTCAATGCCATTTGAAAATTATTGGTTGGAATATAATGAAATTCTATTTAATTTTTGCATGAGAATACATCCTAAACAGCCATTTGATGAAAGATTTAAATCAGTATTTTAATGTCCATTAAAAATGGTTTGAAATTTCAATATAAAATTTTATATCCTAAGGTTTTATGTATTGTTTAAACAATATTTTTAATAAATTTCAGAATGGTCAAAATAGAAACTGATTACAAATTGAATAAAATGCAGCTATTGCTACTGTTTTTATTTCATTTTTAGGGACAAGTCCGGTATTTCACTGATGGTGCAGGTTCGAATAACATCTCCTCCATAGCAAATGGTACTCTGAAGCCACCAGGTAGGTAGACTCCTTCTGGGGGTTACTTTCAATTTTCACTTTTCACTGTAACAGAAAACAATTAGAAAAATCTTGCAACATTAATGTATCATTTGTAGTTATGAAAATGTAACTTGTAAACAAATCAAAACTTAAAACTTTTATGGCTAATTAAAGGAAATAAATTTTTACTGAAACTTGTAAATGGGTATAATATGGAAGAGTATTGAATAAATTTATCAAATATTGCCTTTTATTCTGGGTCATTGTAAAATATGAGAAGCAATAAGTGAAGCAAAGATATAATTTAATACAAGTAAAAATTGCTCTGATCAATGAATAACCCTAATTGATTTGATTAATGACCAGAAACCTCTTTTTATAAAAGCTTTTTAAAATATTTCCATTGCTTCTTGTATTTTACAGTAAACACAGAAAAAATAGATTTTTAATTATTACCTTCAGTTTTTTTTAAACACAGTTTTTAAAAAACTTAAGGTAATAATTAAAAATCTTCTATTTTTGAAGATTGTCACTTGATTCTTGCTAAATGTAGAGGTATCTGCCTCTTAATACAGATATGATGGTGTAAAATAGGAAAAATGTTTTAATTTAAAATCAAACCTTCAGTTATACATATACAGTTAGATATTGTGGTTTGTCTATTTATTTGTCTATTTATTTGTCTTTTATTCAAGTTATAATCACTTAAGTTTGTATGAGATAAGATGAACGGCACCCTGTCTTTCCTTCATGCCGGATTGAGATCCTTAATATTTTGTGAATTTCTAATATGCAAAGGGACCTATAAATTAAATAACAGAATTATATCCCTGGTGAATTTTACTCTTTGGCAAATAGTAAATCTGTTTTTTTTAACAATTTTAAACTCTCACATGCTGTGAATGTACCTGCTAATATTGATATATTTTTTTTACTTTACAAGCTTATCTTAGTTTGACAGTTTCATTAACAATGAAGTATATACATAAAAAGTAGGAATATGAAATTTGCAATATTAGAAATACCTCATTATTATGCAAATCAAGATATTTTAAAATCATTTTAGAAGCCAGTCATGACAAACCAAGGAGATAGCTGCTTTAAATTACATGTAATTGTTGATTATAAGTTGTAAGCTTATTTATCAATGTGTTAGAGCACTATCTGATTGTAAGTCCTATTTTATGTTACATAAGAATAGCAGATGAGTAATATATTCAAGAGCTACAGAAAATTTATGATCTTTCTAACAAAACTGAACACACACACACATGCATATATATAATATAATAATTTTTTGGAGTCCTCATGATAATTAAAATATTAAAAAAACGACAGATATACAATGTTTTTAAAAAATAAAAAAAATAACCACTATCAGCCGTAATGTATGAATTTGAAATTCTAAATTAAGAATGCTGGTGTAGGAAACTAACAGAAAAAATCAAGGTATATATAAGATCAAATATACATTTTTAAGATCATTTCTCACCTGAAGATTCACTAATAAGTGTGAAACAAATTTGTCGTGAGGACACCATAAAATTATCTTATACGAGCTCTATTTTAATAAATATTGAGCACTATTATTATAAATACCACATCATAATAATATTTTATTATCACAATGAGTATATGTATGTATATATTAGGGAGACATTGTTAGCCTTGGCAGTCAGCATAGTATACTACTAGCATTTCTTTTGCCATGCAGACTAATTTCTCCAACTATTATGAACCATGAAGAAAAATAACAATGAAAACTATGCACTAAAAAAATACTCAACTTATGACTGTTTAATGCAGACATGGGCAACCGTTTTAATCTAGCGGCCCACATAAGACATTTTTCATCTTTATTCGGGCCACGCATTCACTTAAAAAATGTTGATAGTATTACAGAAAGCATACTTAAATTCTATTTTAGACAACCATATGAATTCATCAATGACCTAAATTATGTAATGGACCACTCAACCATGACAGCCTATTATATAGTGGTTCTCTTTATCTGCTGAACTGCCTCCACTTTCAAATCTATATATGCAATGCATTCATGGTTTTAAAAACCGTTTGTTTTTCTGTCAAATTGTTCAGTGTTTTTCCTTATTGCACTGCTGTCAATATTTCCTATTGTTACATGTCTATCATTATTCACATGATACAAATGTATCATCTCAACTTACTGTCAACTGTGATGTTAACAGTGGCTTAGAGTACAGAATACTTCATATTATTTAGTTTCTTCTTTCCATGCCAATATCTACAATAAGAAACTCAAATCTGAAGTGTCTTAGTTTAATAGTTAAGATTTGAGCAGTGAACATAGGTCAGACTTTTTTTTGTTGTCTATTTGCATTGGGCAGCTATAAAAGTCTTTGAGAAAAACAAACCTTCCTGACTCCAATTATGGATATATGCATACACTTTTGCCAGTCAGTAAATATGTGCTTGTAAAAGCTGCATAAGAATGGAATACTGAAAGGTGGTACAAAAACAAAAACATTGAATATCAAACAAAAAGCCTTTTTTATCAATGAGATCATGGATTTTTTAACCAGAAAAAAAAAAGTTTTTGACAATCGTACATTTTTAGTGGATATTAATGAAACAGCTGTGAGTTGTTTATAAGACAGTACAATTAGTCACCTCATTTCATCTAGGGTTCTTGTACAATTCTGGTAAGGTGAAGTTTATACGCATACACACTACGCAAATTCTAGTGTCCTTGGTAACAGGTGATATGAGAAGTCTTTCATGAGATTTTTCTTTTTAATAAAGCTAAACAATACTATTTACATATTGAGGGGGATTCTTTGGAATAGAATTGAATATTTTTAATATCACCAGTCCAGTCTTTAGGCAGAATTTTAACAGTGTACCATTTAAAATGTACAATTGATTCTGAAACAGTAATCATTAAAATCAAATTTACTTTTATAGTTATTACCTTTCTAACTCTAAGCATAGCCTATGTCAAGCTGCACTTGATTGAGATGTTTATATACTTTGCAAACACGAGTTATCTCCCTTAATGTCAACTAGGCAAAGTTAATTCAAGAAAACATGCTTATAATCATTATTCAATTAAAAATGGATTTTGGTATTTTTGTGTTTATTTAATCTTCATAAAGATGGTGTGACTAAACCTGAAAATATGAAAATCAATTTTTTAAAAGAATTTGATTACCTATAAATACTTGATTTGTAATTCTTTTCATTTTTTTAACCTGATGCAAATGGCTCCCTTCACATATTATGTTCATTATATGTATTTAATTCATTAATCTGTAGATGTTTTTATGTATGAGCATATTAAGTCCTTAAAGCAGCATTTTTCAGTATCTTATCTCTCAAGTTGCCTCTTGGAGTAAAAAGTAAACGGCTATCAGTGGTATAAACTTATTTAATAATCCTTTTAAAATGATAAATTCTTCAATATATAATGTATAAATTGAATGTGAGACCTTTTTGTAAATATTTTCTATTTGATCATTAAATATTTTCTTTCTTGGTTGTATAAAGTCATGTTTGTAATACCATTATATTGATCTGAATATTGTGATGTGTATAATAATCTGATATTATTTCATCTACCATTCCCAGTTCTGCCACAATAAAATCAACCCTTTTTAAGACATTGATAATTTTTCCTGGCATCCATGAACTGATAAAAGTACTGTGCAAAATGAACACCAAGTCCCTATTTAAACCAAATATGTTCCTGTGCCCACACCATCAAAAGCTCTTACTAGAATATGGATTGTGGTAAAATATGAGAAGCAAAACAAAGATACCGTTTATTACCAGTAACAATTGCTCTAATCAATGAATAACCCTAATCAGGGCACCAGACTAACTTTTTTCACTACTGTCCCGAAAAACAAGGAATGTAAACCATTCCAAAAAACAATTTTAATTGTCCAAAAGGAAATGTAAACTGTTCCAAAATCAAAATGTTGTTTCTTTACTTTATTATCATCTATAGTTGTTAGTAGCATAATAAAAACACCGTTAAAATGTTGAGGAAATAAATAATTGTCAAACTCCAATCCAGACCTGGAGTTGACTTTGTTTTCTACCATAACAAAAACAACATTGACCAAATTTTTTAACAAAAGATATCTTCTCCAGGATGGAAGTGATTTTAAAAATAAAAAAAATATTTTTTTTTTTTTTGTCTTATCACTTCCATCCCGGGGAAGATATTTGTTCATCCCGAACACATTTTTACCATCCCGGGACGATGTTAATTTTGAGTCCTGACCCAAATTCTAAATTATTTAATCAATTGCTGCAAACCTCTGTATTATAGAATTTTTAAATTACATTCCTGTTGCTTCTCGTATTTTACAGAATACATTGTTTTAAAATCATTACCTTAAATTTTGTAACTGAAATATCTTGAAATCTATATCCTGTAATCAGGGGCATAGCTGAGGAGGGGGAGGCGGCGGCAAAAGCTCCATGAACAGTAGTTCACCAACTGCATTTCTACTAACATTATACAATAACAAATCTCACTAAATGTTGGAGGGAGCCCCTCAAGGAGCCAAGCCGCCCCTAAATCTCCAGCTATGCCACTGTCTGTAATTTAATAACATTTTTCAATGAGGTTTTCAGTTAAAAATAAACAAGTGCAAGAAACTTTGAAATCTATTTTCATACTTGAAAAATCAGCTCTGTCTATTGATCAATTATTAGTTGAATTAATTCTGTCCAGTAATTAACTTGTTTCTATCTTGACTTTTTGCTATTCAATGAAAACATGGCTAATATTGTTCTGTTTTTTTGAAGGAGTAAAAATCGGTTGATGTGAATGTTTCATAACAATGAATCTCTACCACAAGCTTATTTAAATAAGGCTTGATTTCCGATTTCTGCTGATCAGTCTGAAGGTAACTGATATTGTTGATGTGGTAGTTGGAATGTAGCTGTGTATTGTGATGTCTCGTGGTGGTAATAGTTGTGAAACTGTCACTTGTTTTTATAGCACTAGCTTATTGCTTTGCAGGAAGATTGCAAACTCGTATCAAATTAATTATAATTCAAAATAAAACAGTAAATGTGTAGACCTACTTTTGAGCTTACACTAGAAAGATCAAAATAAGAATAGAAAGTGACTACTGTAATTTTTTTCTCCAACTCACTACGCTGTAGCTTTTAAAGAGTATAATGAAATTTAATATTAGTCATGTCAACAATACTGATTGGTAAATATAGCAGCGTTCATAGTCCATTCCTGGTTTAAATATAATGGCAAAGTTTATGAAGTAAACAATTAACTATTACTGGTTTACTGGTAACTATTATTTAATAACTCTTCACTCTTAATTATTGTTGTTCAAATTTCTCTGATTCTCTTGTTGAGATAATTATATAAATGATATTATTATATAAATGATATTATAATAATATATTATGTTAACTGTGGCAAGTGTAATAGTTATCCATTGCAAGATAAAAACACTGACTTGCAGATAGAACTGGATTGCTATCAATCACAATAAAATGGAAATTTCCAGCCTCAACAGTTAATGAGTTAAGATATTATCGTAAGACAGTTATAGTTGCTGGTAGATAGCTGAGGAATAAGCAAGCCTAAATTAATAATTAGGCCTGTAGTTTGTTTTTTTTGTTCATTTATTTTTGACTGTTACAATAACGTGAGGACTAAATATGTCCATTCTTTATTTTCAGTTGATTGCA
This sequence comes from Architeuthis dux, assembly GCA_006491835.1. Taxonomy (NCBI): domain Eukaryota; kingdom Metazoa; phylum Mollusca; class Cephalopoda; order Oegopsida; family Architeuthidae; genus Architeuthis; species Architeuthis dux. Next base: position 2,980,771 of record VCCN01002231.1, on the reverse strand, counting down.
TTACACTCGCTTATCTTTTTATCGAGTTGCATTAAACAAAACGAGTGTTTAAAGGCACTATTGAATATAGTTGCTGTATTTTGGTGATACAATTGTTATTGTTCTTATACTAGTATATAAAACAGAATCTACACAAATTTCTTCACTTGTCACTTTGCTTTGTCCACCTAAATTAGTTTTGCCTTACATGGGTCAGCAGTTTATAATAAAATAAGCTAAGCCATATAGTTTGAAGAAGTTGCCATTTCTATTTTAATAGTTTTAATTTGCTTACTTTTTCCTGAAATAAGCCATCTGCATCTTTTTGTAAATATGTTTTGCTTGAAGTATTCAAATATTTTATATTATTTAATGTTTAAATTAGTGATTACAATAAATATATTTACAAAATGATGTAGATCTTAAAATATGATGTCAAGGAAAACTTATCACATGATTTTCTTGGGTTGATTCTATTCTAGTGGATCTAGGTTTGCTATTTGATATAAAAAGATTGTAAATTCAAAGTATTCGCATTGCTAATGCTTTGGTGAAAGAATCTGATGATTATATGCTAAACCTGAAATGTTTCATTTGCTTTTCTACATATCTATTGTAAAGAATGGTTAAATAGCCATTTTGTGCATGATTTCTTTCAAGATCTTTTTTCATTTCATCATTAAATGTTTAATATTTGTTTCTTTTCATGGTCTTCATTTGCTTGGCAAGTTTAATTTCATCCTATTCCTGTTTCTTATTGATTTTCTTTGTCATTCCAGAACCTGTGGATACATTCTATTTACAGACAAGTTTTTGTGGTCACCATTTGTTGCAACTTCTGTTCTTTCTTTACCGTTTTCTCTATTTCTGCTTAAATGTTAAGTAATAGGGTTAAAAGATAAAAATTAAAAGAAATATTGTACAATTTGAAATTGTAGGAAAACAAATTTCAAGTAACCGTACTGAACGAAATGCAACATAACTGCTAAAAATATATTAAAGTATTTTATGGAGTTTAGCAAAAAAAGATGTAAAAAACCTGATAATGTAATTTTGTGACAGATTTACTGCAACAATAAAAATAGTTGCTGTATTTAGAAATGAATTCCATAAACACAAACGGATAACAGAAGATATTAAATATATTTTTTGATTCAAATGGTTACTTGATCTTTTCTCATGAAAGTATTGACCTAGTTAACAATTTTTGTTTCTGAATTTTCATTTTGATTAGTCATTTTTAACACGATTCAATTTTATATTGCTAAAAAATTTCAACACTTATAAAGGGGAGAGATTTTGTTAATAACTTGACTGACACAATCAAAACTTATTGAGAATAAATTGTGGTCAAGTTTCATTTTCTGTATTATGAATGAAAATATATCAAATGATTTATTAAGCCTCACAATAAGTAACACAGAATATTGTTACTCCTTAAAATCTATTAGCATTATGTACCTGTTGCAACAGATGGATCTCTATAAATTAATACAGTTGTATCTCTTTAATCCGGAAACCTAGAGATTTGGCCAATGCTGGACCTCAGAAAAGCAGAAATTTCTCTAATAGTGTGGAAAATAGAACAATATATATATTTTTAATATAATTTATGATATAAATTATTATTGTAATAAATGAAAATTATTTGTTTGCTTATGCTTTTTAATTGGTTGTATTAAAAATAATTTATAAGATTCAGAAAAAGAAATACATAACATGAAGTTGAATTTAGAGCTCTTTGATTCAGTTACAAACTGTGGTTGGGTTTTTGGTTTAATGAGTCAGTTTATAAACTGAATCTAAGAACTGTTGTGGCAGTAGATTCAAAACTTGCCGGACCACAGTGCCGGATTAGAGTGGTACAATCTGTATTATTTATCAAAATAGTTGTCTTTGTTTTTTGAATTCTGACTTGAGGTATATAACCTTTGGCTTTCCGTTTGATATGACGAGCAATTGCAATTTTTTTTTTTTTTTTTTTTTTTTTTTTTTTTTTTTTTTTTTTGCTTTTAGATAATTTGGTAAATTTTTTTTAACGTACTTATTTTTTGCCTGTCTTCAATTTGTCTTGTTTGTCTTCAGAAGACAAATTTCCCTTCAATAGGGCAACGGTGGTGTCTGATAGGAAAAACAAAAAAAAAACAAAGCATCTCAATTTCTTGTATGTACTCTTTGTCTTGAGAGAAGAAAAGGGCTTTTCATGATCCGCAGCATTGAGGTCCAGCTTCATAGGAGATCCTGAACTTTCTGAAGTGAACTGAAGCAACACACCATCGACTCTAGGTAAATCTGCTTTACAATTCAATCAAATAGTTTTAGTCATTAAAGAAAAACTTGTTTCAGTAATTGATATACTGTGCAAACCGTAGTGAGTATTTTTCCTTTCGTTTCAGTTTTATTTTGTGTCTTGTAATGCGTTGTCTAAATGTTTAATGATACATTAATAATGTATCTTGTTGATACTGTGGAACTTGTGAAAGTTGACGAATGCTGCAAATAATTCAATCCAAACTTGACACCCATTTCAAAATCAAACAGTAAAATTTTACTTTTTTTTTTAATGTTTTTACATTATGGATGAGTGACAGAATATGATCTCAGGCTCATTTAGTTTTTTTTCGATTTAGATGTCTTTGAAAAAGTAAGTTTAAGTAGAGTGCCGAAAATCTTAGGGTTTGACTTTCTCATTAGAAATTAGAGAATGCCACTTTAGAAAAATGAATTGTTAGGTAAAACTTGTAGAGAACATGTACAATAGCAAAAAATGTAGGAAGAATAGGTTTGATAAATATCTGTTCTGTTCATAAGTCAGTGTAGTGTACCTTTTTATTTATTTTTTTTACTGCACTAAGTACTTTCGTGTTGATGTCAGTACATATTGCACAAAATTCTTATTTAATGTAGAAGTAATATTAGTTTTTGTTTATCACTTTGAGTAGCGTCATTAGCATTCCTACTTTTGTTTGGACAATCGAATCTCTTCTTCCCATCCTTAATGTTATCAACACAATGTTTCGGCTGATCCATTCTTCAGCCCTTGTCAGGTGTAGAATTCAAGAAAGAGGCGAACCTAGTTGTCTGGAGAAGAAAGGTGTGCGTCTTTCTTGAATTATACACCTGATGAGGGCCGGAAAATGGATTTGTGTTGACAAAATCAAGGCTGGGAAGAGATTCAATTGTCTGAACAAAAGTTAGAATGATATGTTGCATTCTCTTGCTTTTTTTTCTTTCTTTTTTCTTTTTTCTTTCTTTCTTTCTATTGTCTGAGTTTGTGTTTCTTTCTTGGTATGTTGTGTTTATCATTTTGTGCATTGCATTCATTTTTGTTAATTAACAATTTGCTTTCATTCTTAGCAATTGAAAGACGACATTCTTCAAAATTGCACCAAAAGGTCAACCTAAAAAAAAAATGGGGGGGATGCTGTATACTAAACCCTTGAATTGTTTTTGTAATAATATAAGAATGTTTTTTTATATAGATATTATATATTTATTGTAGTGCTTATCTGAGCAGTTGTCCAATTAGACATATCTGCAGAAGTCCAACATTTACACAAGCCCTCATAAGTCATTTTATATCCTTCATTTAATAATCATAAATGTTTTGTTCATTTCATATTCTTTTTGCACCTCGATGCTCTCCAAGCTGAAGTTGTTTTGAACTGGATCAACAAGGATTTTATGTTCATGTCCATTTTTAACTTTTAACTGGGTTTCATACTTAAATAATAGATGAATAGTAAAGCTTTCTTTTCTTATTCTTGCATAATAGATGAATAGAAAAGCTTTCTCTTCTTGCTATTCCTTCATTATGCTTTGATTACTCCTTAGCATGTCACCTCTCATATATAATCACCATTTTCCCTAAAAGGACTAACACTAACTTGCATGTTTTTCTAAAGGGGGATTCTGTGGTTTCTTGTAATTGATAATATTGGTTTTTTCCATTTAGTGACATCTGCTTTTCTTTTCTTTCTGGCTTTATCAGAAATCTATGCTTCATAATTTAGGTTGAAACTTAATTTAAATAGTGGAATGAGAGAATTATGCAAAAGATAACTGGTTATTTGAAAATTGCATTTTGGATATCTCGGATTTTATAAATATATTGACAATCAGCTTTAGGTTCTGAACTTGCTTCTTGCTTCAAGGAATATGCTAATTGATATAATTTCTATATAGATTTATTTTTCAAAGAAATTAAAACCTTTATCAACTGAAAGTACAATCAGATTTAAATGAATTTTGGGACAGATTCATTATCTAAACCATTCTAAATCTTTTCTTTGCACATGGGACCCCTTGAGAGCTCTTCTCAGGTTCCAGGCCCCTCTCTCAAATAGGGATACAAGAACAGACATGCATTCATTTATTATTTCTGTCTATGGTCCCCTTCAAATGTTCCAGGGCCCCCAACGGGGGCATATGGCCTCTGTTGAGAACAGCTGATCTAAGACCTCTCTGCAGTCACAAGTAATCAGCATTTTAGTAAATTCTTCCAATTTGCAGATTTGTTAAAGAAAAATGCATAAGGTATAAATTGTCTATTTTTACTTATCTTTTTATAAAAAGCAATATTAATATTGTTATAAAAGCTGCTAATCTTTAAATAGGAAAAAAACATTACTTGTATTCTGATAAATCTGTTTCTCTTGCTTGAGTGTTTTGTTTTTCTCCTGAATCTAACTTGTCTGCACTAAACTTGATAATAGTGCCATTAGCTAATATTCTTTGCCATCGATGTCTCTGTTATACTGCTTGTTATAATGTGAAATATCACTTCATCTCTCATTGAAAGCTGTGATTCACATTTGAGTTTCTGGAAGTTGCAATGTCAAACCACAAAAATCTCATTTGTGTATCAATCAAGATTTGGCATTAGAAGTAAGCTAAGAGGAAAAAACAAAATTGGAACGGTCAAAAGATTTTTAGAAGTTAATTACCCAATCCAATTAATTTCCTTAGAAATGGCACAGTCCAGTCTATAGTAACTCTGCCAGATATAACTGTTTCTGTTAAGAGCAGGCTTTGTGTCTGAGCACTTTCTCTTAATTTCATACACCACTGGAAACCGCTCCTGAGCTCTTTTGTTGTGGAAACCATATTTGTTACACTGTCTACAAAAAAAAAAAAAAGAAATTAAAATTGAAAGGTGACTTTGATCAGTAGTTATTCCCCTTGTTATTAATATCATTAATATCATTTTCTTGTATGAGATTAAGATGTATATGTGTGCTTCATCTTACTATAATTTGAGAAATCTGTGTTAATACACTGAGATAACTCGACAACTGGCCATTGTATGAAGTTGATATTTGCCAGATATGTTGGTCAGCTCATCGGTCATTGCAGCGTTATGTTTGGAGTCCTTCGGATAAGCGGTTCTTGAGAAATCTACTAAAAAATAAATAAAAAAAGATCTTTTATCTAAAATTATAGATCTAAATATAATACTTCACGAGCGTGAGGTTATAGATTTAAAATGTTTGGTCAGTAAGAGAGAGAGAGAGAGAGAGAGAATATCAGGGTTGTTTTTGTTTTTTTTCTGCCAAATTTTTTCTTATAAAAATAGATCTTTTATTTTAAATTATCGATTTAAATATACTATGTCACAACATTCACCAGCTTGGGTTTATAAGGTTTAAAATGTTTAGTCAGTATGGAGAGAGATAGTTTCATATGACAGATGGAAAATTATTTCACAATACAATTATGGCTGCTCGACACACCATAAACCAAACCTGCACCTTTTGAACGGGCATGCCCTAGTATTTTCAAATCAAGATTCTGCACTTTAGATATTTGAACTGTGACAGTTTTTAGCATAAGGACACTGATAGAGCACTCAGTGAGGAACAAACTCATTAGCAATGGTTTCTAAGACTAGTATACAAATCATCAGTCTATGTCAATAGCTTTGATCTTGTAATTTGGATGGCATTGTGGCTTCCTCCCAATTTTCTCTACATATATCAGATGTTGTATTCTTGATAAGGTTTATGGTATAAAATCACAGGACTGGAAATCTTAGTTTTCTTTACAGAAGATATTTATGTAACATGGATATCACTCGCATTTACATGTATTAAACAAACTTCCTTGAGAATAGAGCTTTTTCCTAATCTTTTCAGTTATTTAATGCTGTCACCGTTGGCCTAATATAAGCGTTAATAATAAATTTCCAGCAATGTTAACCAGTTGCCACCAAGAGGTTCCACCTCCCAGTTTTTAAAAAAGATGTGCCAGTTAAATGAAGTATTTCAGAATGAAAGACAAATAAAACTGATTTATTAGATGACATTCCTTCTACCTTAATGTGTAATAGTAGTTAGTAAGCTAACCTAGCAGACTATTACTACTGTAGTATGGTCAATCCTCACAGGGTTCCTCCACACTTGTGGCCTTGTGCCTTGTAAATACAAATATGCAAGTTTCACCATAACATGTTTCTTGGGTTTGTTAATATCAAGAAACAAAGTCTAGATATGGCTGTTTTCATTTCTTTCACAAAATGATTGGAACTATAGTATGACCCCTGTTCTGACACCTGGGTGAATCTCTCAGGTTCAGACAGCTAAACAATAGTGACTTTACTTCAGGTCGTCGTCACAACTTTGTAGAAAGACAAATATTCTTTTTGGGTTAAGCAATCTTCTGTTTCCGTTTCGGTCGGTGCTTCCGGCGGCCAGGTAGGTAAACTGACGAATCCTCTAATTGTGGGTATTTATTTATGGGAAAACAGAAGACTGTCTAGGTCATTCTGTTTGGTCCAAACGTTCTCATATGCAAAACATACTGGAGAGAAAATACATGAAACTTCTGTTGTTTTTGCTATGTTGCGACCCGCGTTCAATTCCCGCTGTTGGAAGCATGCATATTTATGCGTGTAACGTAACAAACCCATTATAACGCAATCATTGAGGTCCATAAAATATCATTGCAAAAAGAGGTGGGGGGGTCTGCGCTAAATCTGGGTTCAAGAAAATCAGCGTTCAAACTGACCCAATGTTGACCTAACATCCTAAAACACCCTTCGATTTAAAGAGTACAAACGAAACTAACAAACTTTACCCACAATAGATTTTCTTTTTCTAGCAGTTCTATTTTGATCTAAGAATTTGAGTGCAGAAAAGACTAACAAACTTTTAACTACAAAAGATTTTAATATGTAAATAGAAAATTAAATAAAATGAAGATATGTAAATAAATTAAAGAGGATTAATAGATAAAATAATTTTTAATCAAAATAATATAAGAAAAATACTATCAAATAAAGAACCTAAAATTAATTCTGACCCATCGCATCATAACTGCATTCGTGTTAAATCAGGATTTTACTGTAACTAGATATATTTTTCAATCCGGAATGCAAAATCATTTTTCGTGGATTTTCCTTTCTAGTCTGATATTTATTGATCATTATCATTCATATTTCAATTCCTCATACCTTTTCATCCTTATCATGGAATAGTAATGTAGAAATTGTCATCACTTCACACATCACTTGCACATAGATTTAATTATTAAATAAAATATTAGTATAGATTATTGGTAAAAACATATCGTAGTAAATATGTGTATATAGTATTTTTGTGTAAAGCTGTTAAGATACTTAAATGAACATAAGCTCTACACCCGCTCAGTCTGCTGGTGTTGAAATTACTAGAAAATTTTGCAGCCTTTTTCTGATTGTTACAATTCACATATGAATGACATTGTAATTTGTAACCAGCATTCCATTCAGCATTTAATTATTTGTCATTCTGCATCTGTTATGGTTTGAGTTTCCAAGTAAATACAATCTTGTCTCAGACAGGCACAGCTTTCCTAGCCAAAATGAGTGCAATAATGCATTCTATCAGTATAGTGAACATACTAGCATTGTTATCCCTGAGTAAGTTGATCTTTTGGCTTTAGAATTATAAGATATATATTCAATTGCTATTTTAATGGAACCAAATTTCAATAACTTTCTGTTGTTGGTCATTGTAAGATAATTTTTCTGAATTTTTTTTTGTTTTAGTTAAAATAATGTGGCAAAATGTTTGTTTCAAACAAAATACATTAACTGAAAGATTTAAAGTCATATTAGTGTAATTTTGTACATTGCTTTTTTATTTTGGTGATCGGTACTTTCTAATTTGCTATGGTGTTGAATTGATGACACTGTAACAGTATTATAACGGACATCTCTGCAAATTTCTATATTTATTCTTCTACCTTCAACTAATTTTTAAGCTTAAAAAGATTCTCATTCTGCCACTTTTCTTCAAAATGATTTTATTATGTTGAGAATGCTTTAATATTCAATATAAAAAGGCTTTGCAGTATTTTAAAAAATATTTTAATATTTTTTCAAGTTTCTTATGATGTCTATTGAGAAGATAGAAAGATATACAATTGCATAATTCTCACATAATCAAAACTATACCTGTTGAAGAAAAAATAGAATGAAGGCACTTGGTATATTTTTGGATGCTTATTGAGTTCCAAATCTTTTTTTTTTCTTTTTTTTTAATCAAATATGCAGCTAGACCTTGATTATCTGAACGAGACTTGCAGGGAGTATTTTGTTCAGATAACTGATCTGATCATAAAAAAGGAAGCAATACTAAACATAATTACAAGATCTTGAAATCATGTTTGGATAACCAAGGTTTGACTTATATATATAATAAATTAGTGCTTGTGAGCATGTATTTGCTACAATGTAATATTTTTATTTATTACCCTGTTTTATATCAAATATTCAAATACAACACTTGCATGGATTGTAGTACTTAGATTTTAAGTAGTAATGTTTTCCTTTGTTATTTGAATTCTGTTATCTGTATATTGGATGAGATTGCAGGCTATTTATGTCTTATCTCTAACTTGGAGAAGTCATTAACATTCCAAGTTTTGTTCGTACACTTGGAACTCCTTTGTGTTGTTACCAAAACATTTCAGCCAATCCATTCTACAGCCTTCTTCAGGTATTTGTAAGGATCTGCTTTAGAAAAGGCTGCAGAATGGATCAGCTGAAATGTTGTGGTAACATCAAAAACACAAAGGAGTTCAATTGTATGAACAAAGCTTGGAATATATAATGTCTATTTATTATTCTTTTGTTTGTTTTTATGCAATCTGTTTATTTTTCGTCCCCTTTTTACTGTTTTTATTTTTGTAACCAGTTTTCATTTTTTCCAACTCTGCAGAAACATAGATCTACTTGTAATGTTTTGATCGATTTTTAAAACTAAAAATATTTTTTGTTAAAGCAACTAACATTTTTGTTTAAACATATCTGCTTTCCGTATGTATAAATTATAAACCCAATTTGAAATAAGTTCATAAACGTTTATTACGATGATTGATCTATGCAGAAATACTTTGCATAATCTTGTATATCCTTATATGAAATCAAATGATAGATGATTTTATATCCGACAGAATATGATAATTATAATGACATTTATTAGTTGAGAATCTATATTTGCCTAGCGCCGGTGTGAGCAACTGCTAAACGAGCGGCCTAAATCATAAATGTGAATAAAGAATGTGCGGGGATCAAACCTGCATCCACCCTGGAAGCAACCTTATACGCAGGTTCTGTCACAACGTTCAGCCGTTGTACCCGACGGACTTCTTTAGGTGTCTAGTTGGTAATCTGGAAATTTTGAAGCGAACATGTGGTGACGAAGTGGAAATGGACTCGCCCGAGGAAATTACCTGCTTGAGGTACGGCAAAGCAAAAGACATATATAGACGAAGTGGAACGTGGGTGACCTGTATGTTGTGCACCAGCAACCTGGATGTGGTGAGCTGCTGGCTATAACAGGATCGGGAGTTCACTCTTGACTCGCCACTTGAAGCCACGTCGGAATCACGTTTGGGACTTATACTGTGGATTACGTTGTAGCGTCTCAAAGTTTGTGATAGCTTACTGGTGATAAGTGAGGAAGTGTCCCGTGAAAATCATTCTGGTGCTGCAACATTGACTCATTGCATCGAAGCTGTGTCAGTGTTTTTCCTCTCCCCCTTTCTACTACAGGACACTTTATTCAATCCATGGGGGTAGATTGTTCTCATTCTGCTGTCCATGCTAGAGAATATCTCTTATTGGTTAATTTGTTCTGGTAAAGTCACTTATCTGCCTCTTCCACAGAGAATGCAGCTTTTTTTTGCACTACCTTATACACTAGGACAATCCAGTGGTGTAAACTTGGAATCTTAAACCAAATGACGCTTGTCTGCCTCTTCAACTGAACCAGATGTAATGTTTATACAAATGTATCTATGTTAAATCAAACATGCCAAAGCAAGCTCCCAGCAACCCCCATTCCGTTTCCGATCCCAGAAAACGTGGACCGGAAGTGGGAACGGGGAAGGCTCACTTATCAAGTGAAGAACCCCATCACACGTTTTATCTTGTTCCGTCTTCTTTTCTTGGTTATGAATCGAATGCATTCTAACCTCACGCAACTAGAATAAAAAGACTAACAAAACACAACCAGAACGTTACACCAGAGTATATGACTTTTTGCACTACTAGCATAATCAGGAGGTGGGATTATTTAGTCTTAAGCTTAATGTCCTTCCTTTCTTAATTAATAATAATTCCACATTTCAGAAGTTCAGACAAAAATTGTATGATGACATTGTTAGTTTTAATTTCTCAATTTAAACAGACTTTCACCTTTTTTTTCTCTTCTTGATTAAACAATTTGATTGACTTGTTGCCTTTGTAGCAATGATAAGCATCTAAAATTATGGTAGGATAATTTGATATTTATTTTCAATATACACATCAAGAAGATATGTAGTGATATGGAAGTATTGATTTGAAAATGTTACTCATTGATTCTAGGGTTGAAGTGAGTAGAATTTCAATTAATGAACTTGATACCAACAAGGATTCGCAAAAATTTAGATTGAAATAAGAATACACTCAATAAATTTAACATTTAATGAACATGTACACATTTATATTTGTTGTTGTTAATAAAGATCTTGCTTGGTTGCTGTGTTTTCTTTTAATACATTTTTAGTAAAAATGTTGATTGATACCTTAATTTAAACATTTAAAATTATCTATTAATAAGCCTGTTTTTAACATATCTGAACTACTTTCTCAATTATCCAAAAAATATGCAGTTTTGGTTTTTGCTGCATTATTTAATACATTCTATTAGGCAATGAATATCTGAAAAAGAACTGTATTATTGTATATATTAGGTGTGTGCAAAACCTTCCAGCAAAAAAACAGTTTTCAACTGTGTTCTGTCTCTAGTTTTCAAAAGAGAGCGGGGAACTTTTGCTCACTCATAATATATTGATGTACAAGAAGAATATTATTCTGAACATCTTGTTAGTAATTAGAGTAATTAATGAACTTTTGAAATTTTCATTTATAATCATAAATCACAAATTTGTTTGTTTTAAATGCTCGGTTTTAGCCAATGGAATTTGAGGACATGTTATCAACTTTAGTATAGGCATCTTGAATTGGCAGTCGTTGAATCCATTAATATTTTGAGTAGATAATTTGTTAGATTAAATTATAAAATTCATTGTTTTATTTAGGTGTTTATCAGTATCTGATTGTTTGACTAGACAGTAAATACTATTTGTTTTACCGAGTTGAAAAGTTACATAGCTTTCAGTTTTGGCAATTAACTTTAGTAAAGATGAAATTAAATCTGAAAATAAAACATGCCTCTAGGTAATCATTTGATTAATAAAATATGTAGATGTTTATTCACAAACCTTTTTGAATATAAAAAAAAAAAATCATTTTTTTTGTTCATCAAATATTATCTACAAGCATGTTTTATGAAACAACTTTCAGTTTTCCTGTTAAAATTGCCTGAAGGACAATAAGTATGCAATTTTTGTCACTGGTTACTTATTTTTTCTTTTTTTTTTCTTCAATAATAAATGACTACTGATTTTTAAAAAAAAAAAAAAAAAAAAAAAAAAAATATCTTTTTATATCTACTTGTAACTTACCTTTTCTCTCTTTCTCTCTCTATCTTTTTTTAGCTGGGAGCTGCTATGTTGTTAGCCAAATGAGATATTCAACTGAGCCACCCTCAACGGCTTCAGAGCCAGGATCTCCATTGAAAGCCGAATTACCTTCCACTATTGCAGGAACAAAAATTGGTGAAACTATAGCTGCTAAAGTCGAAGAGGTTGTTGAAGCAGCTACTGCCCAGGTAGAGGCAACGGCTGATACTGTTGCTGACACTGCGGAGACTATTGCAGCCGATGTTGATGCTGCTGCTGAAATAATTGCAGACACTGCTAAGACCATAGCAACAGATGTGGATGCTGCTGCTGAGGCAATTGAAGATGCTTCCAAAACAATTGCAGCAGAAGTGTCCGCTGCTGCTGAGACAATTGCAGAGGCTGTTGAAACTGCAGCAGCAGACATAGATCCTGCAGCTGAAGCCGTTGTAGATGCAGCCAAGACTGTGGCAGCAGATGTGGATGCTGCTGGTGAAGTAATTGTTGATGCAGCAAAGACAGTAGCACCAGAAATAGATGCTATTGTTGATGCAGTGACTGATGCTGCTGGTACAGTTGTAGGGGAGGTGGAGGCTGCAGTTGAAGCAGTAGCAGCTGAAGTGGAGTTTATCTCAGAAGCAATTCTTTCTGATGAAATGGGCACTGCAGCTGAAGCTGCAGCTCCCCCCGCTGAAGCTGCTGCTCCTGTTGCAGCTGCAGAAACTTCATCTTCTGAATCTGAATCTGATTCTGATATTGAAGTTGTTGCAGCAGAAGCTGCTGCCCCAGTGGCAGCTGAGGCTGCAGCTGAAGAAGTAGCTGCTGCCCCAGTGGAGGCTGAAGCTGTGGTTGAAGAAGTAGTTGCCGCCCCAGTGGAGG
>VCCN01002231.1:2915295-2938085 GCA_006491835.1 Architeuthis dux | reverse complement strand
GCCAAAAAGAATGTTTGCTTAAATATTTTGGCCATTTTTTGGAGTGTTTTGACCATTTTTAGTATCTTTTTTGAGCAAATTTTTTTTTAAATAGCCAGAAAAGCTATTTAAAAAAATTTAGCACTATTTTAGCAACACTGAGCACTTCTACTCACGCCCCCCCGGACTTAATGGGAAGCCCCCCCCACTCGCTGTACCCTGGCGACGGGCCTGTAATGGTGGCAGATTCAAAACGTGCCGGTCCATGGGAGTTTCCAGACTACAGAATGTCGGAGTGCTACAACCTGTATAACCTGATTTGTGGTAATATAGTAAATTTTTATGTTTAAAAATATTTGTGACAAAATGTTTTCATTTGTTTCATTAGAAGAAGTACATATTGAAGCCAGCTTTTCAGAAAGTGTAAAATCAACTCAAGATGAAACCCCAACATCTGCTGAGAGTTCAAAGGTGGAAAAGAAGTTTAAAAAAAAGAAAACTGTTATTGTGGCACCAGAACGTAAGTTTTTTTCAAGATTTCACTTTTTCCACATCCATTTTGTTTCTTTTTGGTTCATATTGTGTAAAACATTAACCTTGAACTTATTAGAACTGTACCTAAAGAGGGATCTTTTGGCTAAGATCAACATGTAGTATCTGTTCTTCGAAACCACCATGGCCTCAAAGTTCAAAGAACCACGGCCCTTCGGGGGTCCTTGTGGCATGCTCGGATATCGTCCTGGAAGAAGTTGCACACGATATCTTGGCTGTGGCTAGGATCAAAGTGGAATATCTGTTCTTTGAAACCGACATGGCCTTGAAGTTCAGAGAACCACTGCCCTTCAGGGGTCCTTGTGGCATGCTCGGGTATCGTCCTGGGAGAATATGATTGTTATGATGTGTGTTTGTATATACAAATTGTATACTGTTTTTTTCACACTAAAATAAAATGTTCTAAAAGTTGCTGGCTCAAAGGCCAGTGTAGCTGAATTGATGTTCTTTTGTAAGTTTACCTTCCTTTTGTTTGTTACAATAAAGAAGTTCCCTACCATCTTTCTTTCATCTGCACTTTGGTCTTCTGTTGTGTGTTCCCATAATTCAAGCTAATTAGCCCCTTCATTCAATACAAAAATTAATGGTGTGAGGCCATATTTTAAATATAGCTAAGGATTGTCTGTTCAATGATGTTGCAGTTTGATTCTTCTGTTTGTGTTTTGAAGCTACTCCAGAGGCAGAAGAAGTCCAAGTTCAACTCAACCTCAGTGATTCTCATATGAGAAGTGGTACTGAAAGCTCAATTATATCCCAACCCAGACAAGACACATTAGACAATGAAAGCGTAAGTCACTTAGGTGTCTAATTGCTATTATTTTTACTAGCAGGGCTTATGGAATTTCCATAGTGCACTTTTGCAATTTAGGAATAGTACATGAAGTAACTTATTTTTTTTAATCATACAGAAAATATCACTTTTAAACAATGTCTTACTCATTAACAAATTAATGTAAGCTTAATGAAAAACCATTGTTAATTTGGAAGAAAGGTCCAGTGAATAGGGAGTGTGAGGCAGGACCTCGATGCCTAACAGCCTCAGTGTTTGCTGGATAGTTTGTAAAGTATAAGGTCTTGCATTATCCTGCAGTTGGATAGGCCCCTTTCTTTTCACTACTGCTGGCCAAAATATTTGCAACTTTTGATGCATCAGTTTCAAATCACGACAGTAAGCATACAATCAAGAAAGGGTCATTTTTTAAACGAACAAGCAAATTGCAGCGAGTGTCAAACCGTAGAAGCTGCTGATCATGAGTCAAATCATGGGTTACCCGATTCTGCATTTTCTTCACTTTGTCGATGTGTGCCAGATGTCTTCAGACTGTTGTATGGGCGAGATCCAGATCACCAGGAGCAAATTTTTTGAACCAACGATGCATGGTCCATTCTGAAGCTGACTCCAGCCTGTAGTGTCTCCCAGCTAACAGATTGCGACAAGGGAGATAATTCTAGGTATATATCTCCCTTGTGTTATTTTAGTGTTAGCCCAACATAACACAGCCCTCTAATTACTGTTGATGTTGCGAGTGAATTCGGCAGTGCAATGGCTGAGTTTGAACTCAGACAGAATAACGACATGAAAATCGTGTTTATCTTTGCTTCAATACCGTAAAAGTAATAAAAAAATTCAAGCAATCCCTGAAAGAGGAGATGCAGAACTTTTAAATGATACATAGATATATACATAAACAGTAGGGAATGATGAAAAAGAAACATAAAACACGATTGAACTAATGTAACGCAAAAGCAGTCATTTATTTTGTTCTAACCTCATATGTAATCACTAGAGTGACTGTTCAGTACCTTTTATATCAATATCAAAGGAGCCATTGCATTAGCATGTTGTAAAGTCCTCAGCTTGTAAGTGATTACTATTTGTAACTGGCTTCAAAAGCGGGTTCTTCTGGAAAGAAAGGAACACAAAGACAAAACGATGTTTACAGCAGCACACTCTTGGTGATAATGATCAGGTCCTTATTTCCCACGTGTGTGCTTCTTTATTTCTGCTTGCACGCATGACTGAAGCTCACTTCTGTCATGGCCTAGAGAAAGGCAAGGATGATAATTCTTGGTAATTATCTCCCTTTAGTGTCGGTGCGACATAACACAGTGTTTCCTTTATTGGTACTGCCTGGACTAATTTTAGTGAAGCCTTGAATATGATTGATTTATTACTCAAGATTTAGCATTATTGTTTCAGAAGAATTCTGTTACCTTCAGAAAAAAAAAAATACTTCTTTTGATTTCTGTGAGTTTGTTTTGATTTCCATATTTCCATTTAAAAAAAACAAACTTCTGTTACAGGGTTATCCTCCTCATTCTCCAACACAATCAATAACTGAAGCTACGGGAACCCAAGAAAGAGAACCAAATGCCTTTTGCATTCAACTCTTTGCCATTGATGAGAAATTCGAAATGAGGTTAGTGTGAATGACAGCATTTATGTGGGTCTTGGTTTCAATGTATAATTTGAAGATATTCAAAGAAACCTTCCCATCAAGGTAATAGACCATGGTGTTTTAATAAGTTTGAATGCTATAAAATCAGTTGATCCCAAACAATTGCAAAAAGCAAATGTGTACAAATATGTGCAATTATCTGAAATGCCTGGGACCAGGCGGATTTTTGAGTTTTTGGAGGATTTTGGAATATTTTCATATACATAATGAGATATGTTAGGGATGGGGCCCAAGTCAAAATACAAAAAACATTTATATTTCATATATACCTTGTACACATAGCCTGAAGGTAATGTATCTGTCATTTTCAACAATATCTTTGTATCACAGATGAGGGAATAAGCAAAAAATACAGTGATTAATGCATGTAGGTCTGGCGTTGATGATAGTTGGTAAAAAACTGGCACCAATAGAGCATCAGAAGCCTTTCAATGGCTTGTGAGTGTTGTAATGTTGTTGCAAATTTGTTTTAATTGGGACTTGTTTAATCTTTCTCTGTTTCTGATGTAGATATATTTTTACTTTTCTAAAAAGTTACACAACGATAACCAAGCTTTCACTGTTGTCAGAATGAGTTAAATAAAGCCCTCGTCTCTCATCTTTGAATCATACTACAATGAGGTCAGGTGTGGAATTTTCCACTTGTGACGTCATTTTGGCTTTTAAAAAGTTTTCGATTGTGGAGCATTTCGGATTTCGGAATTTGGGATAAGGGATACTCATCCTGTATTTGTATTGTGATTAAAACAGATAACTACATGTTGATGTGAAACCTAAGTTTGAGAGCTTAATCACTGTATGAGAATAAACTGATATTTACTCAGGTTAGCTTATTAATATGGCACAAAGCCAAATAGAGGCAAATGGGAAAAGGAAGATTATGTTACACCAATCCTCTAAGTGGTGTAGGCCTGCCTGCTTAGAAAAACAGCATTTGGACACCAACCTCTGGCACCAATGGGAAATATGTAACAATATCAGCCATGCGGTAGGCCTATATTAGGGGTCGGGAACCTTTTCAACCTGAAGAGCCATTTTTAGCTAAAAAAAAAAATAATTGAGACACATAATTTATTATAAACAAAAATACATACAAGAAGACATAAATCTTTTCTTACTCAATGTGATTTTTGGTTTTGGATCTTATTTGAAATTGCTTCAATGTCCGGGTATTAAGTTGTGGCTTTTTTTTTAATACAAGCTGCTTTGATTTGATTAAATTCAGTTGCGAAATGAACTGAAAATGAAACGAATCCATACCTGGTTATTAGATTACCAATGGCGGGCTCGTCTTTAGAAATTTCATTGACCCAACCGTCACCTGACTGTCTGCTGAACGCTAAATACGGCCCTGAAAATAATTTATTTGTTTGCTCGTAATATCAAAAACAATAACTGTTTCAGAGTGCCTAAGAGCCACTCGAGATAGGCTTAAGAGCTGCATGCAGCCCCAGAGCCACAGGTTCCTGACCCCTGGTCTATATGTATGAAAATGTATGAAAATAACCTACTACTCAAAAGCATCTGATTATTAACTTTTCTTGCTGGTCAATCGATTTGTATAATAAGCCAGGTGATAGACTATATTTTCTGTCTGTAACATCAGTCAAGGGAGATAACTATTAAATCCTAATTGTAGTGTAGCCTCCCTTACTTATTTATTTATTTTTTGCAAATGTGTAAAAAATCCGGATGCATTTTGGTTAAACATAAACAAGAAAATGGAGAGCAACATGATGTTTTTGATATTTTTTTAAGTACAGTGCAAGTACAAAATTATTTAAATTCTGCAGTCATTTTTTTACGGCATGAGTAAACTAGTAACTTTATAATCAACAAAATAACCAGGGACCTGAAACAGAGTCTAGTGACTTTCTTTATAAAAAAATCAATTCAAGCAACAACAAAAAAAGATTTATAAACTTACATTTAAAAAGAAAAAACCTTGGTCGTTTATGAAAGCTATTTTACTTTATACAATATCTTACATAAATTGTCAATAATTTAATGGGCTTTACAGAACTAAAACTTTACAAAATATGCCAAGATAAATTGCATCAGTTTGGATTTGTTTACATATTTTTATATATGTATATGTTAAATAGAACAATTTTTGTGAATTCGGCTCATGTTAGATAATAATAATTTTTGTAAATTCGGCTCATGTTAAAGAATAATTTTTGCGAATTCGCCTCATATTAAATAATAATAATTTTTGTGAATTTGGCTCATGTTAGATAATAATAATTTTTGTGAATTCAGCTCATGTTAAATAATAATAATTTTTGTGAATTCGGCTCATGTTAGATAATAATAATTTTTGTGAATTCGGCTCATGTTAAATAATAATAATTTTTGTGAATTCGCCTCATGTTATATAATAATAATTTTTGTGAATTCGCCTCATGTTAAATTATCTTTTCCTTTTCATTCTTACAGATCTGAAGATTTCTTAATGTCTGCCTTTGAACTCTTTCCTGACCTGGGAACATGCATTATCACTACACCACATCTTGTCCCAGAATTCCCTCTACTCCAACATTTTGTTGTAAGTTAAGACTTATTCTGACTATTTTTATCACCCAAACTCATATTTTAAATTTGTACATTAAAAATGATCAGTAGTGTTTAATTGAATAAAAGCTAACACATACATTTTCTAAAGAGTAGAAAATTTAGAAAAATCTACTTATATAATTTGCCACTTGATTGGCTATATTTTCTGACGATAACATTTGTCAAAGGAGATAACTATAAAATGCTAATTAAAGAGTAATCTCCCTTACTTACTTATTGATTTTTTAAAAAAAATGTGTAAAATATCCAGGTTGCCCTACTTGGTAAGGTGTTGTCTATGCCAGATAGGCTCCTAAGGATAGGGGAGGTGAGTTCAAATCTTATTGGGGATCATGAATTACTGACTGATTGTAAAATTTAAACTCTAATAATCACAAATAAGCAATAAGCACAAAAAGATACTTAGATTGAATTTTGAAAGCACAAAAAATAGTTTTAAATTTTTTCTGAAGAAAGTCTCTTAATAACTTCGAAAGTTTGTTAGTTTAAAAAAAAGAAAAAAACTATAAACAACCTAATTTTTATCGAATAATAAATAGTTTTTAATTTTTTCGGAAGAAAATCTCTTAGGTAACTTCGAATGTTTGTTAGTTTAAAAAAAAGAAAAAACTATAAACAACCTAAATTTTTTATCGAATAAAGAGTTTTTAATTTTTTCGGAAGAAAGTATCTTAGTAACTTCGAAAGTTTGTTAGTTTAAAAAAACAAACAAACCTATAAACAACTTAACATTTCAGAGACAGACTAGTGACACCAGTTCAGCCGAGTATTTTCTACTTTCAATCTCTATTTTCAATATCAACACGCAAACTTTGTTTAATTTGGTAACTAACGCTGCTGACGTTTCAATGACGTACTGGTGTCAAGGAAAAAAGCATCCTTTTAGATTTGCAAAGATTTAGGGTGCTCGATGGGAACATGATCACTTATTGGAAGCTTATTCTTTATTTCTGATCAATGCTACTTGCTTAATAGTTGTAGAATGTAAAACAACCTGAGTGATGCTATAAAAAGCAACAAAAATAAGATGAAAGAAAAACTAGTCAGAAATGAATAATAATGGTATTAATTCTAGAAACTTCTGGAGTTACAGAATTTACCCTTTTTACAGACTTCTGTTAAAAATAAGAATGAAAAATCAATCTGAAAGTTTTATGGCAATATTCATTAATTGAATAATCTAGTGATTACAATGTTTGTTCTCATTTACAGAGAGTTACTCCCAGACTGACCTCTATTTTGGCTCAAGAACTTTATGTATTTCATAAATCTGGTCTTGTCAAGTAAGTCATTTTATATTTAGTTCTATTTGCTACTAAAGTTTGTTATGAGAACATCCTGCAATTTTGATATGAAACATTTATTTTTCTCTCCTTTTTCTACGACTCTTCATATTTTCTGTTTTTTAATAATTTTGGAACATTAAGTCAACAGAAGGGGTAAAAAACTGCAACTGCAGTAGTAGTAGTAGTAGTGATATTATTTTAAAAGATTCATTTATTTACTAAACTCATATAAATGATAATGCAATTCTAGCTTTTATACAGCATTCAGTGCTTCCAGATTTTGTATTTTATTGTTCAAAGAAATCATTTTACTGTTTAAATAAATTACTTATTTCCAGATTAATTATCAGTGTTATATCATTTTTATATTCTCCATTTTCTTTATTGTTTTAGGGTTTAGGGGTAAAGTTAGGGATGGTGTTAGGGTTGGGGTTAGAGGTAGGGTCAAATTCCTTAAAAAAATACTGCCATACTGGCATAAGCACTGATGGAAAGTAAGGGTCCAGTTAAGCATTATACTTACATTGTAAATAGACCCCCCTTTTTTTTCTCAAAACTGACACATATCTGAAAGGTTTGAATGTCTAATTGATTGAAAGCACATAAAATGAAAAGAAAAAAACAAACTTTTCTAGGAAAACAGCAATGTAATCTAAACCGAATCTTGACCAAAAAACATTTTACAAACATATAGATTTCATGATATTAAAAAAGAAAAATAGCTTACATGTTTTGTTAAATTTCATTTAACCTAATGTTATCATTATAATTTTCTTTTCAACATACAAAACATTTCAGAGATTTCAAAGTGAAGTATATTAATGAATCCCAGTTGGAGAACATTGAATCTCTGACGCACAACATTCAACAATGTGAGCATATTTTGGAGGACATCAAACAGTATCTTGAAGCCGAGAGAGACAAGGTATGCATGAATACAAATCAATTAAACATTTTTTAAATTTGCTTATGTTTGGTCACTAAATAGCAAATATCAAATAGTCTGATCATTCTCCCTGATACTTTGTTGTATGCTTGCAGAGAGCCTAAAATATTTAAAATTTTATATAAAGCAGATTCTTTTTATTCCATTGTTATCAAGTAATACCCTTTAGTCTGGGGGCCGGGCCTACTATGCCTACTATGCACCCCCACCCCCCATGATCCTACATTTAGGGTACCAAAATGTTCCTTAGGATCTCCTCTTTCAGAAAAAAAGATGTTCCCAAGAAAAAAGTAAATCATGGTTTTCAGACATGAAGAATTCAAAAATACACTTTATTTTACTTAATTAATTTATAGGTATTTCAGTATTTTACAAGGAAATTTCAACTATACTTTATAGGCCAAATTGTGGATTTAATTCCTGAAGGAGATATATACATATATATATCATTAAAAAGAGTATTTTATCAGCTTTCCAACAGTGTATGTTCCTAATTGGTATCTGTTGTGCTTAGAAAGTTACAGCCCAAAATGTGAAGCTAAGTATTCAGCATTTTACGAGAAAACTTCAAGTCCACAGTCTAAAGTCTATGGGAACATCTTTTTCTGAAAGAGGACATCCTAAGGAACATTTTGGTACCCTAAATGTAAGATCATGGGGGTGGGGGGTGCACGGTAGGTCCGGCCCCCAGACTAAAGGGTATTACTTGATAACAATGGAATAAAAAGAATTTGCTAAGTATTCAGCTAACTTCAAGTCCACAGTCTAAAGTCTATGGACTTGAAGTTTGCTTGTAAAATGCTGAATACTTAGCTTCACATTTTGGGCTGTAACTTCGAGGATCTCAAGGCAATAGGAAAGGTTAAAAAGTTGGAAAAATGGATCCCACATGAACTGATTGAAATTCTCTATGACAATGCCCAAGCCGATACCTCTCAGCTGATTGTGTTTAAGCTTAGAGAATTGGGATATGAAGTCTTACAGCTCCATATTTGTAACTACAGCCCGGCTCGTACACAAAGGAAAAGGTTTAACGCTTCTTACTGATGTACATAAATGATCTTTATTACAATGTGTTAGTACAACGTTCTTAGTACAACACTTAGTACGATCCTCAGTACAACGTTTTGGTACAACTTTATGTTCAGTATAACTTTATGTTCAGTACAACGTGAAAACTGCAATATAATAATAAAGCCGTGAATTAGGCAAAATACACACATACTTATGTACTGTTAACATCGTAAATCGACATACATAACATTTACGAAAAACTGCGAATACAATGATAAGGCTGTGATTTAGGCAAAATACACATAAACGGTAAAAACATTGTAAATAACATACGCAGCATTTGAACACACAATGACTCAAGGAGGAAATAAGTTCATGAAGCTAATTGGAGTGGCAATTCTAGTTCAAGATGAATTGAACTAGAGCACAAAAGTTTGAGTTAAAGGTGAAAACTATTTTCTATTACCGTAATTCGCCTTTGTTGGCTTGTAGATTGTTTTAGGACTTTGTGTCGAGATTCGGCGGAGAAGAAAACCGTGCGCTGCCCTAAAAGCAGCTTGCGAGACTGGATGGTGGAGTCAAAGAAATGTGTGTGTGCGTTAAACACATGTTTTTCATTAACCCTGGAGTCATACGGTCAAGTTATTCTGACCCCGGCTTCGGTGCGATCAAATCTGGGGTCACCTTTTGTGAGATTTGGATATCCACAAATCTACCAGGGGGTGTCTCTGGAGACCTTGGACCTACTTAAATTCTCATTTAGCTGGAGACCATGGCGCCATACGATACTGCCTGAATGCTTCCTACCCAAATTCTTCACCACCGGACACCTGGTTCTTTGTGAATTATTTTTCTCTAATTATCTGTGTCTGGCATCTGCTACAATATTCACCTGACATTTCTTCTACAGATTATCATCTTTTCAAGCATTTTGAACTTCATATCAGTAATAAAAGGTTCCATAAGAGAGAAGCCATAATTCATGCTTTCACTGAATTTGTGACCACTAAACCTGAATAGTTTTATAGAGATGGCATATTATCATTAGAGAATCGTTGGAAAAAGGTTATTGCTTCAAATGCGTCATATTTTGATTAAATATTTACCGTTTTTTTGTTTATATCATTCTTCATCTTACTATTCAAAAATGACAATTTATATGTAACAGATTAATATTTGATAGCATAGAGGACATGCTTTTTTCTTTCAAAAAGACTGGAAAAATCCTCCTGTCTACTATATGTGAAGATGAGGCCCTTCCTTAAGCCAATATTTAGTGTAATGTTTCATGAATATTCCCTGCTGAAATTGTAGCAATATGGGCCTAATAGATAGATAGATAGATAGATAGATAGTATAAGTTTAAAAATTGTACAGTGTATATAAAATGCGATTGTTAGATCAGGAATTATGATATGGCTATATTGACAAATGGTAAACCAAATGAATTGTTTTATTTGGCTGAAATTGAAAAGTAAGGAATGTTATAAAAAATGGGGGTTTTGTTTTGTTAAAATAAAAAAAAAGAATCACGATTATATACAAGAATTTAGAATAGCAAAAAAATGTCGGCTGATCAGGCTAAAGAATTTATAGATGCAAACAAAAAAAATGATGTAATGTTTTAATGTCAAGGCTAGCTGTCCAAGGCTAGGAGGCACGGTCAGTCAAACTCAGTATTTCTGAGACACATAGCCGTTTGACGTGAAGTTTAAAAACATGAGATAGATGCAACTTGGAGAGTTTTGGAAGACAGACACAGTAGCAACTGTGTGTGTTGACTGTTTGACAACTCAAAATTCAATAATATTCTGCATGAGAACTTTAACCTACAAAGAGTGTTGGTGTAGATATTGTAGTATCACGTATCTTACTGTGCAGATTCCCAGAGTGTCGCTACGAGTAAATGAACAGTGTGTCTTAGACTGGGTTTTTATGACAACAACTCAACTGGAGTTTGTGGTAGAGTTCAGGTGTATGTCAGACCTGGATAAAAGGGATTGGGAAATACACCTCTGTATTTGAGTCTAGTGAGAATAAGACTGGCAACTGTACAGAATCCTTTTATAACCATAGAATCCCAGAGTGAGCTGGAGAACTGATTTGTTGAATCTAGGACAATTCAGCCATGAACAACTCGGCCGCCAATATTTCAAATCCAGACATTTTGGCTGTGTTTCGTTTTTTAAAGGCAAAAATGACTATCTAGACAGGATTTAAAATGAAATAGAATCAAAATATATACCTATTCGGTTGTATACCTATTTAACAAAATGTTTTTCTATTTTTTATCAAATATTCAATCAGTAAGATCGTAAACGTAAAACAAGTAATGTTATTTAAATAAAAAAAAATTTAAATAACATTACTTGAGAAAATAAACAAAACTAGCTATAAAAAGTTGAAAATAGATATATAAAACGCTAAACAACAAACAGGAATTAACTTAGTATTATTGTAAATTGCATTAGATTTATATATTTTGATTCTATTTTGTTTCAAATCCTGTCTAGTTAGTCATTTTTCGTCTTTAAAAACGAAACATGGATTTGAACTGTCCTGGCCAACTTGTCCGCGGCCGAATTGTCCGGTTACCGATTTGTTAGAAACTAGTTTCTTCTCTGTTCCAAGTTTTGTAAGGCCAGAGTGATGGTTCACTGGGATCCACTTTAAAAAAATAAAACTCTCTTTTGGGGTCAACACTTTAAAGACAAAATCTTACATACTAATCACATATAAGATCTCATGAAGTGTACTAAGTGACATCTAATGAACATCCTGGTGCAGTCACGTGACTGTGTATCTATTTACCTACCCAGAATCCCACATAATGTTCCTCCAAGTAGAAATGGGTCTGCGTTCTTATGGGTTTTAAAGTATATAATTTCACCTATGGAATGTATCTATATTAACTATAATAACATGCAAAGGCAAATGGAAATGTTGCTGCTGTTGCTGTTGCTGCTGCTGTTGTTGTTGTTGTTGTTGTTACTACTGCTGCTGCTGTCTATATTCCTGTGGTCTACTACTACTATAATTTAAGTGAGGGAGAAGTAATGAATGATTAACTCTTTCTTCCCTGATAACGCCTCTAGGCGTGATAATAAATTTCACTCATGCCCTGATCACGTGTAGAAGTGTAATCTCGTATTTGCATTATTTCCCAGGCAACAAAAAAAAAATGACTAAAAAACATGTTTAAATTTAAATCCTACACAAATTTAAATCATAACTGCCAATCAATCAATAATAATATCCTTTTCAATTAACTTTTTCATGGTTTTATTCACTGGACTTGGAAGTAATTGGGAATAATCACTGAAAATTTGGCTGTCAGGGAGGAAAGAGTTAAATGACAGTTATAGTGATGTTGAGTCCCTTTTGTTCTGATTTAAGTATAAGCACCCTCTTCCATTCTTACCCCTGTCTTTACATTGCAGTGGTGATCGAGGAGGGAGAAGAGAAAGGGTGAAAAATATGAAGAGAATGAATTATAATCTGAAAGCATAATTGTCATACATACAAAGAAGCAGAATAATAGTATAATGGTTAAAGTGTTGGGGAAAGTTAATGTTTTTATTTTGGCTATATTTTGTATATTAAATTACAATTTTTAAAAAACTTTCAGAAAATCCCAAAGAATAAAATTATATAAGATATTTGAATATAGCCGCATTCTTGTTTATTCTTAGGATGGAACTGAACTACAAGTGTTTATTGCTGTTATTTTGAGTCAGATTGTTGGTGTTGCTGTCATTCGGAGTGAAGAGGTAAGTCTTTGTTAATTCAGCTCATGTGTTTTTTCATTGAAAATCTGTTTTCTTTCATGGTAAAAAGATAGTAGGTGTAATTTCATATCATCTACAGATGGTCCCAACTTACAATAAGGTTAGAAACCGAAAATGTGTCAGTAAGTTGAAAAATCATAAGTCGAATGCACTTGTAAATGTATTCTATAGAGATAGGAACTGAAGTTCCCATTCTTGAATATTTTCATTCTCAAAATAAGGTTAAAATAAACACTAAATTACCACAATCGTTTTATTAATTGAAAGAAAATCATAGTTCACAGGATGTAATTAAATGAAATTAATCAATTATCGTTCTTATAATGGCATAAACAAATCACAAATCGCTTTCAGATGAAACACGCATTTCTACAGGGTCATAAACATCTCCTTCACAGATTGGATGCCACTTGTTAAAAGAGCAGAAGAAGGTGTCTGTGATGATTTTGGGCTTCAAAGGAAGTCACAAAGTTGAACAAAATATATAAAAGACAACCTACCTTTTTTTCTATGTGGTCATGCAAGGTGATCAGTCCGTTCTTTCTTCTTCAGTATTAGCATTAGTTAGTGGTTAGTAGTTGAGACAATAGGGAGGAAAAATAGAATAGAGTGTGGTTAGCATTTAGAAGATCTAGCTGATCTTTAGATAAGGCACTGATTTAGGAGATGCCAAATAGGTACGACCAGTCTTGTCAACAAGTTCACTCTGACTAGTCATTTTACCTAAAAGCGCAGCAAATCCGAGACGCTGAGATTCGTGCCAAGGTCAACTGTCTAGACAAGCAGGAAGTGCTTCTAAAAATAGCACAAGCCAACTCCTGTCGTCCAGAGGTTATGACAGTGTCTTCTTTAAAAAAAACTAGCATTCCAAAGGAAATTATGAATCACTGCCACCCATATATGCTGTGTTGGGGGTGATCAATTAAAAAGTTGGGTTGAGATCACTAAAAAAGGTTTGTATTTTCAAAACACAAGCAGGCACAAACTAGTGACCAATTTAGCATAAACTTACATTGCATATTGAACCCCCTCTAAAATCCTATTATGGTGGGAGGATTTTCAAAAAACAAAAAAAGATTTTTCCCATACTCATTGAGGGGAGTGTGTGTGTGTGCAACATTTCAAGTTTCTACTATAAACAGTTAGGGCTGGGCAAAATCCGGATAGATAGATAGATATATAGAAATGTCAGCACATGAATAACCTAAACCCAGCAATAAATCAGTGTTATAGGTAGCAGTGATTAATAGCCAATGTCTTCTGACAAATATATCTGTGAATTCTTTCATGGGTGATAACTAATATTTTAATATTAATAAACATGGCTTGATATCTTATGATTTGTTTTTTCTTTTACAGGATATTGAATACTTGAGAGCCCATTACAACATTGAAGATTATATCTACTTCAACCAACACCAGCGAAATGAACATGCTCACCTCTATCATTTTGTTTTGAATCCTGCATTCAAATACCTCACAAAGCATTTCATAAAGGTTTTTAACCATCTTTCAATATTTTTGATCCTACTTTTTGTCTTGAGTGAAATACTCTTTTCCATGTCTTCATTGTTTTTGTCACAATGTTTCGGCCAATGTACCCTCTGGCCTTCCTCAGGTGTCTGCCACACTTGGTAGCCTTCCAGGAATGTTAGGTATTCTTGTAAGACACTCAGGTAATGATTTTTGGAGCTTTTAATCTATAATGATACTAGTTCTTTTTTAATTAGTTCTATATTCCCAGAGGGCTACCGAATATGACAGAGACCCGAGGAAGCACTGGTAAAAGTTCTTCTGGTGGTTCCCTGGGAATTGTGAGTTCAATCACTGGGTAAGGCAATGCAGAAATATACGCTGGCTCAACAGAGAGGCATCATGAGGAAAAATTTTACAAGTTTTTAAGAATTGAACTATAAAACACTCAGAGAGTGCATACATATGCCAGCGCCATACACTAACTAAAAACTGAATGAACATCAGTTCATATATAGCTACGATGCAGGAGAGGTAATTTTGCGAGTTTTGATTTTCCATATTTCAGATTATTGTCTTAATATATGAAAAAATATCTTTCAATCAAAAAATAATTCCTGGATCCGCCCCTAAATGTAATCAATTCTTCCTTAGCTCATGGCCAACTCTTCCACAAAATGTCATTGAGAACTCTTGGAGATATTGTGTGGATAAACATGAGTGAATACATATAAATATATGGAAAAAAAAAATCCTTGATGTTCCCCAAAATTTAATCAATTCTTTCTTAGCTCATGGCAAACCAAAATGTCATTGAAATTCATTGAGAACTTTTGGAGATATTGTGTGGACAAACAGACAGACGGACAGACATGAGTGAATACATATACCTCTTCCAACGTTGTTGGCAGAGGTAAATAAAAGGTACTGTTCAACATTCCTGCAAGGCTATCAAATGTGAAGACACCTGAAGAAGAAGGTACATTAGCTGAAATGTTGTGACAACGAAGATGAGAAAACGGGTCTGAACAAATCAATGTTTAATAGCTTTCAATTTATA
The DNA here is from genome assembly GCA_006491835.1 of Architeuthis dux. Taxonomy (NCBI): domain Eukaryota; kingdom Metazoa; phylum Mollusca; class Cephalopoda; order Oegopsida; family Architeuthidae; genus Architeuthis; species Architeuthis dux. The sequence goes on along the minus strand of VCCN01002231.1, from coordinate 2,922,951 downwards.
CTTCTTAAACTTTTGTATCTTAGAAATATTAAATAACTAGTCATTATTGCTATTAAGCAATTATTAACCATTTTCCATTAAAAATTTTGAGATGATGAATTCAGAAGAATTATTGGCCAATTTTCGAAACAGGAGAACGGAACATTTTCGGTGATTTCAACCATTGGTAATTTCTGCTATGGAAGACCAATCACATAAAAATCTCCTGCGTTAGAAACTGGTTTCTGTGGAGAATCTTTTTGTCTTTAGAAACTGGTTTCTTGTTTGCAAAGATTTTGTTTAAAAAGAATTTTAATAACAATGTTTACTCAGCTTAGTTGTGGTCATTTCTGATTTTAAAGGTAATTTCTGAATTTAAAGGTTTCTAATTAAAAATTTTTTTAACAAAAACAAAACCTTTACACAAGTAATTACGTAGTTGTTTTTTATTTAACAAAAACAAAGTGTGTTCCAATTTTAGCATACACTTGAACAGGAAAGAAACAGCTATAATTGAAAATAAACTAATAATAGTATAGCATATTTATGACACTGGAATCACATATGAAAGAGAAGGCGAAAATTGGTGAAACAAACTTTTATATTTGATCTTTTTCAGGAGATTCTTCGTCAAGGACATAAAACAAGTTTATATTATCCTTTGTATCCCTCATATACCACACCTGAGGTAAGTTGTTACACGCACACACACACAAACACACACACACACACACACTAACAGATTCATCTATTATCTTAATCTTTGTACATATACACACATATCTATCTATCTATCTCAGTCTCTTCTCAGTCTATCTCAGTCTGTTCATATCTATCTTAGTCTGTTCATATCTATCTCAGTCACTATCTATCTATCTATGTCTCTTCTCAATCTATCTCAGTCTGTTCATATCTATCTCAGTCTGTTCATATCTATCTCAATCACTATCTATCTATCTATGTCTCTTCTCAATCTATCTCAGTCTGTGCATATCTATCTCAGTCTGTTCATATCTATCTCAGTCACTATCTATCTATCTATCTATCTATCTATCTATGTCTCTTCTCAATCTATCTTGGTCTGTTCATATCTATCCCAGTCACTATCTATCTATCTATCTATCTATCTATGTCTCTTCTCAATCTTTTTCAGTCTATTCATATCTATCTCAGTCACTATCCATCCATCTATCTATCTATCTATCTATCTATCTATCTATATGAGATGCTATCCCAAAATTTGGAGAAATTGATCATGAAAAGAAATGTACTCACCTTAACACCTAGTTCACACATGCTCTTCAAATTCCACAAATAGATAGCACCTTGTATGTGTGTGTTTGTGTGTGGATGTGTGTGTGTGTGAGAAGATAAGATTCTTTCTATTATTATATATACTTAATAACAGATAATTTTATTATTTTATCTTGATAACTATTGTCTTTTTGTGTTCTGTTTTTCATCCTCACAATACAATAATAAATAGGAGAAAACATGTTTCACTCTTCCCATAACAACTGTTTATGTCACTTGGCCGTTGTGGGTGTTAAAGTATAAGGCTGATTTTCTTTTTTAATTACTTTATTTGGTTCTGAAAACAACTTTCTTTCTTTTAGGGGAATTATAGTTGTTAGCACTAAAAATCAAACCATGGAGATTGTAATCTCCTGTACCGTACTCTACTTTTGTGCCATCGATCCAGGACAGATTGACTGTTTTGTTCTCTCTTCTGCAATCACAACTTTAGCTCAATTGATACAGAAGAAGGACTGGAGGCTGTGTGGCCTACAGTTCTATTCCAAATTGTGCAGTAGGTTAGATTTATTAGAAAAGAATTAACCAGAAGTATTTAATATTATGTAGTCTTAAAATATTTCATTACAAATATAGCTAATTGTGAGAAATTGTTAGGATAAGTAAAATGTTTAGGGAAAGGAAGGCAAATAAAATTTCCAATAAAATATTTACTTTGCTGTCCTTTATTTTGCTCCCTTTCTTCTGCGTTAACTGTTGAAGCAAATAATCAAACTCAGTATGAATTCACATTATTTGAGTTATTGAGTTATTACTCTTTGGGTGGTAATTATGGGAGAGTGCATGCCAGAGAGAAGACATTTTTGTCAAAATATCTGGTGATGGGACAAAGTGCAGGGATATGTATTCATACTTTTCCAAAGGGCCTTAGAGCTAAATGAACATAAGCAACCTCAGCCTGAATTTGAACACAAACTGACGATTCTATTTTTCATGCTGATAAACATTATGCAACCTCACACCTCCACTGAAGAACATAAACATGAAAATTGGGAGATAAAATGGAAAGATGTGGATAATAGACCTGAAAAGTTTACTCTTTTTTAAATAATTACAGCAAAGATTCTTGTGGGTATGAATTAAATAATATTTATAAATATATATATGATAATTATAAAGACAGTAATTAGTGTCGGATATAAAGAACTATCCATCATTTGATTTCATACTATCGACATAGAGAACCACATTATATTTGTGCCTAAAAAAGAATGTGAGAATGGTGAGGCCAGCAAAGTGTAGGATTGTTGTATAGCCTCTTCGTCCGTGGGAGGAAAATCCTGAACTTGGAGAAAAGGGAAGACTCAAAACTTGTTTATAAAGATGACGACATATTTTTATTTCATAAGAATACATGTGTTGTGACGGAGAGTGAAGAGTGGGAGAGAGATAATGGGAGCCGAAACACTGTTCCCAACAGGGAACTGGTCTTGTGCCTTCCAGGCCTGGCTTCTGCCTGCCTCTGTCTGCCTCTGTCTGCCTCTGTCTGCCTCTGTCTGCTTGTCTCTGCTCTCTGAGTCTCTGTTCTGAGCTGGTGGCCTGTGTCTCTCTCTTCTTTTATGGGGCTCGAACACCCACGCTTGTTGTGTTCAACATCCTGTTTTCACACACCCATGCAAGTGCATTTTTCCAGAGGTCACTGGGGTCACTTCCACTTCTGCCCAGGTGTTAGCCTGGAAATGACTGTCCGTGGCACTATATCACAACAGGATTAAAAGACTCCTGCCTACCATGAGACCTTTGTTAGCTCAATCGGTAGAACAGAACCAGCATATAAGGTTGCTTCCAGGGCGGATGCGGGTTTGATTCCCGCACAGAGCTCGTTTCTTTGTTCACATTTACGATTTAGGCCGCTTGTTTAGTAGTCGCTCACACCGGCGCCAGGCAAATATAGGTTCTCAACTGATAAATGTCTTTATAATTATCATATTCTGTCGGATATAAAAAATTATCCATCATTTGATCAAATATATATATATATTGTATTTTTGTAAGGTTGTTGGTAGCCACTCCCTTCTTACCTGCTTGAGAGAAATGGTTCCAGTACCAGCAAGAAGGCAAATCCAGTACCCTTCAGATCTTGGAATCAATGCTCCATCAGACAGGATCCTGAAAATATTGCCACGATTTGCTTTATGCCACATAAATAAAAAATTAACTCTTGAACCTAAGGCAAGTATTGTTTTTACCCAAAATTAAAATGTATAGAAGTTCATATTTAATTTTTATATTATATCTTGTCAGATGCAAGGATGTTGAGAATTATGCAGTTTTTCTTTCAATAATTGAATGACTTTGAGATGATATTATAAATAGGAGGAATTCTATAAAAAAATCCTGTTGATATTGTTCAGAGAATCCCAAAAGAGTCACAAAATCTGAATTCAAAAATTACATTTATAAACTTCTTCATGTCTTTTTGTAGTAGAATGATATGAAATCTGAGGCTTAGGGATGTTAAATACCTTTTTTTTAAAAACCTTAAGAGATATGTTTATTTCTAATCCTCCGTCATGAACTGAATTCTGAAGTAAGTTTATAAATAGTAATAATCATATATATAATAAGAACCATGTCTGTCACACTATATATGCGCCTGACAGTGTTGCCAACTCAAAAAATAGTTTTGCACTGATTTGACTGCCAAAAAGCATTTAAAAAGCGCTAATTTTTTAAAAATTGACAAAAATGTCCAAAGAACACCAAAAAGATGCTAAAAATGGTCAAAAATCGCCAGAAAATGGCCAAAACCGGTCAAAATGTTTTAGGCGAAAACGTGCTAATTTAGCGCCTTTTTGCACTGTCAAAACAAGAAACGCGCTAAATCTAGCGTGAAACTCACTAAATTGACAACACTGGCGCCTGATAACCATCATGGACTAGTAATAATAATAAATAATATAATAATAATAATAATATAACAAAGAACTTGGGCCAATTTATTTGACAGGTCACCATCAATGCCCGTATTGTTGTTGTGGGAGCCTCCACTTGTGGTTTGTCCTTTTTGGAAACTTTGACCTATTGGTAAGTTGACTTATTTAAGTTACCTTTGCTAGAATCTTTCTTCTTTAAGTAAACTATAAAAAAAACTCCAGTGCTATTGTTAGTTTTGTTTTTGCAGTTGAAGACTTTTTTATAGTTAAGCATTCAGAAAAGCACACTAACCTTACTGGCTCACCTAATGTTGTAGACAGATTAAATTTCTTTACAGATGGTCCTTTTTTAATTACTTACAAGCAGAAATACCATGTTCTAGGGGTATTTTGGTGATAATGTACAGGCACACAATCTCTTATATGAAACCTTAGGGACAAGATTGTTTTCGGAATTTTGAATTTTTTGGATTTCAGAATTTTTCAGAATGTTTTGGATTTCGCAATGGTAGTTCAGGTACCGTATTGATAATGACAGATATTTCCTTCTCCACTTCTTAGTGTTATCCATGGGAGAATATGCAACTCTTTTTAACATTTTTACTATCCTCATAACGTATGCCTTTTAATTCTGATACTGACTTTATATAGTATGAGGAACAAGTCTATATATAAAAAAGTATGCTTAATCAATCCTAGCACTTTGTTCGCCTTAGCAGCAGCGCTGGCAATATATTTGGAAAATAATAGTTTGTTGGTTGTTGTACCAGATTCCTTTTCATCATTTACAATATCTAGTATATTTTCAATCATACAGTAATTGTAACATGTATTTCTATTTCCTACAAGCAACACCTTACATTTATCTTCATTGAAATGTAGTGGGCATTTTCTTAACCATAACAGTAATTTATCTTGGTCCTTCTGTACTCTGACTTAATCAACCGGTGACAAGATTGGATGGTGTAATGTTCTTGTTGTTCAGTGTCTTTGTTCACTTTGTTAGTCTTTCTGTTCTAGCTGTGTGAGGTTAGGACGTGTTTGATTCATAACCGTGTTTAGCATGTTAAGAAAACAAGACGGAACAAGAAACACACGTGACAGGGCTGTTTGCCTGTAAAGAACTGATGCCTTTCCCATTCCCACTTCCGGTCCACGTTTCTGGGACCGGAAACAGAATGGGGGCTGCTGGGAGCTTGCTTCGGCATGTTTATTGATTTAACATACATATACATTACTTATTGATTTAACATACATATATATATAAACATTACAGATGGTACAAGGCAGCATCATCTACATAAGTTTTACAGTTATTTATCAGTTTATCATTATATCTATTATACCTATGATTTATTAAACCAACACAGGGCTCATAAGGAGAACAATGCAGCCGGTGAGGTGGCAACACTTTGAATTCATGTACTACAATCCTCGTAAAAAAATGAAAAGAAAAGAAAGAAAGAGAAAAAAAACAAATCATGCCATGACGTCACTTCACAACAAACTCGTGTCTGCAAGTTAAGCTGTTTAAATGTTTGAATTAAACTCCTAACCACAAGATTAGAATATCACCAGCCATTGCAGACAACCTGTATATTATTACATTGTTGCATAACCAACAAATGTGTATTATTACACAAGATTTATTAAACAAATATGTCAAAACCTTCATTCACTCTAATAATCACATAATATAATGACACAGCAAATTCTGGTGGCCGGGTACAAAATGAAATAATACTCACAGTTTAACGTTGACTGCATATGAACCTGGGCATGGTTTCAACTTTTCTTATCATTGCCTACTAACTTTACCACTGCTCCACAACCCCTCTGCTCTGTTTTAGTCATTTTCCACATTTTCCACATTAACAATTTCTAGTAGTAAGGAATACAAATTTAATGATTACATTTTTGTTTTTGTCTAAAATTTATTTTAGCAGGTTTTGGCAGGTTTGAGTCTGTATGCTGTGCATTGAAAATGTGTGAAAAAGGTACTGTCAGTAGTCAAAAATTAATGCAAATATTACTGACACAATAGGGCTGTTATGTGTTGTTTGTTTATTCCTGTAGACTTCATGTGAAGCATAGGGCCACTTTGCAGTTTCAGTAGCAAGTGTCAATATGTTAATATATCATATACAAAGAAAGATAACTCTGTTAGTCTTCTTTGTTAATGATCAGTAGTGGAACTCTCCCATTTCGGGAGTCTCTTTTCTCTGATATTTTACTGTGTTCAATTCAGTTAGCGGTGAACGTTCGAGTGTAGATAAAAGTGAAATGAAGGCTCCCAAGAAGTGTATGCGTTTATATTGTGTTATATCGAAGTTGACAGCCAACAAATGGATCTACAGAGTCTAACAGCAAGTAGGTTTTATGGGTTGGAGTTGCTAGCCACACGTCCATGTTTTTTTCTGTCAGAGTAACCTTCTCTTAGATGGACTAGCTTACAGGGCTAAGGAGCTCCAACTGCCTTGCTATTTACTCATAGCTGGGGGGAGAAGTGGATTCATGTCTTTCCCAATAATGCAGTGCAAAGTGAACGCAAGCAGCCTCAGTGGAAAAACGCAAATTCAATCGCCAATTCTGTTTTCCGTGCCCATTACACCACTCTGTACCTCCCATAGGGCTGTTATATGTATAATAAATTGACTTGAACAGTTTTTATTAAATGCACCAGAATAGACAACTTAATAACTAATTTAGTTTTTGGTATCAGTCTTAATTATTTATCATTATTTTGTCATATTCATCTAGAAATTTCATGAATCCTGTCTGATTTAACAGTATTATTCATGCAGTCATTTAGATAAAAACTGTAAATGAAAAAGTGTTAAGTGTTAATAAATTTAAATTAAATAATAATAATTTTAAATAATAAATCTAAACTAACAGAGCAGTTGTCCAGCTTAGCATTTTATTAACCCTTGTAGAATAACTTGAGCCACTCCTATTCAAAATATTTGACAATTGATGTTAACAACCGTAATGTACTCCAGTATTTATAACTAACTAGTTACTTACCATGAACAAAATCCATGGCTATATTTCAATTTCTATGAGATGAGTTTTTTTTAGAAAATAAACAACTTTCAGTGAAAAAAAAGTCCATTGTTTCAAATGATTGGTAGGAGATATTTTTGTCAGAAAAATTGGTACCTTTAAGTGGAAGAGTTCATTGTTATAGATATATAATTGTTTGTTATATAAGTAGATAATAACTTACAAGGATGTTAAAATATTTTTAGTCTCTAATTATGTTTATTTTGTGGTTTGAACTTTTATACCAGTAAAACCACTTAATTGCAGATAGACTTTTATTGTTAACAGACAGTCATTATCATGATAATCATTATTTACTACGGCCAATTTGCCAAGTTTGTAATTTGCCTTGGCTATGATTCGCTCCCTCTACTTCCACACATACAAATCCATGTGCATATATATATAGGCATTTATATATAGGCATCTATATATAGGCATT
>VCCN01002231.1:2879777-2890873 GCA_006491835.1 Architeuthis dux | reverse complement strand
TTTATCTTATCCTTTTTATTGAATATTCTAGGGTGATTTTTTAAAATTAAAAATAATTATCTCATCATTTCTATTGTTCTTGATTTAAGAGACAGATTTTCCACTCTATAGTATCAGCCTTTTGCAAACCTAAATTGTTCTAACTAAATTGATATAACAATTAATTTTAATGGCCTATTAGAAAATTTCATTTTAATTATGCCTTTTTTATATAATCTTTGGAATATTACTCCAGTTTGGGAACCATTGATTTGATTTTACTCTCTCCATCATAATCTTTTTTTATCACTACCATTGAGTTTATTACTTAATAATGTTTTTCTAATGATTAGTCTTTTCCAGCTTTAAATTTTATCCAATTGTATGGAATCCATGAGCGAATATTGAATAACTTGTATCAGCGATATCAAGAGGACCTCATCCAAGATTTCTTCAGGTCAGTAATTAACCCATAGAATAATTCTTTTATTACAATAGACTAACGTTATTACGGAACACTCGGGGATTGCTGTTATAACGAATTTGCTGTTATAATGGGTGGATTTTATATAAAGTGCATTAATAATGAGAAACCAAACATTACAGACAAAACAGATAAATAAACAAAGTGTAGGGTTTTAACAAATATCCCCCTCTAAAAAAATCTCTTCAAGTCCATTGTGCCATGGAGAAGTGTTGTATCAGCGCTAAGTTGGTGGAAGAGGCAGGAAGAAGCAGTTGGAAGTTGTGGCGGGAACAACGTCAAACTTACAATAAAGAGTAGTAGTCATTGTAAAAGATACAAGATAAACATAAACATGGCCACTTCTGTGTTACTTTAGTCGGCCTTATTTTAAGGGTTTACTAATTTTAGTTTTTAAAATAATGCACTGAAATCTTCAGATGTTATTCCCATCAGGCACCCCAAAGTTTGGTAAATCGAAAAGGGACGGAATAGTTTTTAATTTTTTCGGAAGAAAGTAAGTATCTTAGTAACTTTGAAAGTTTTTTAGTTTTAAAAAACAAAACAACAAGCCAAAGAATACTTAGATTGAAAGTACAAAAAATAGTTTTTAATTTTTTCGGAAGAAAGTATCTTAGTAACTTGTTAGTTTGTTAGTTTTAAAAAAAAAAAAACCTATAAACAACCTATTTTTTATCGAATGTAAGCAACTTCGAACATTTCAGAGACAGACTAACGACACCAGTTCAGGCTAGTATTTTCTTCGATGTCAACATGTGAACTTTGTTTATCTTGGTAACACTGCTAACGTTTCAGTGTTGTCACCAGTGTCAAGGAAAAATCCGTCCCTTTTCGATTTGGCAAACTTTGGAGTGCCTGATGGGAATAACATCCAAATCTTCATGTGCTGTTGCTACAAACTAATCTCCGACAATAGTATTGCGAGAATATAAAAACAAATGTGTCGTCAAAACATGTGTGTCATTAGATCAGCGATTTTCAACCAATGTGCCATGGCAGAGTAGTCTGCGTGAAACATCCATAGGTGTGTTGCGGGAGTTTTGAGGAGGGTCGATCCTCCCTCAAACAAGTGACTGTGTTCCCAGTATGGATACAAAATAACATTTGAATACGTTTTGACATTACTTGTACTTTTATGGAGCACATTAAACTACTTTTTTTTTCAATGATACAATAGATAAATAAATGTGTTGTTCATTAAAGGCCCAAATATCAGTTTTAAATTTCTCCTGAATTCCATAGTGTAGAACCATCGATCTCCAGCCATAAGATGTGTGAGAATATGAGAATTATCACACAACTGCCTAGGCTTCTCTTATTTTCTTTCCTTGCAAACATAAAATCTATGCTTAAATACTGATGGTGTACCTCGACCATTTTAGTGCCTGGCTCAATGTGCCGTGAGATGAAAAAGGTTGAAAATCACTGCATTAAATAGTGTCATTACAATGAGTTTACTGTATTTGATTTAGTAAGATATCATTAGATTGGAAGCTTTGTTCCTTGTTAATTGTTTATATTTGTGTTGTATTAATGAGGTTACTATGTCTATTGCTCCAGTGGGAGGGGAACTCTTGTCCTCAAAATGGAACGTTAGTAGTAATTGTCGACACAATGTGGTTGTAGGAGTGATTTTTCCTGTTGCTGCTGATAGTCGTAACCCATAGTCTACAAATGTGGTGTCCACATTATTGACCACTAAAATGCTCATGGGAGGAGTTTATATTTCTTTATTTAATGCAGCCAATCAGTCAACAGAGAGCAACAGCTGAACCAAAGATGTAATGTAGACAGCAAATGTCATAGTAGTCTCTCCCTTATAGCTATCCAACAATTTGCTTAATTGAATAATACCTGTATATATCAAGAAATTCTTGAAAAGGAAAATTACCAGAGCTCTTAAGAGACATGGACACACTCATACTTAATTGTAATGTTCTTGTTGTGTTTATGCGCCTTTGTTGTTCTTTCTGTGGTAGCTGTGTAAGATTAGAATGCGTTTGATTCATAATCGTGTTTAAGCGTGTTAAGAAAGGATAAAACGAAAGACACATGTTGATCAGAGCTGTGCTTGAGCTGGACTGAGCCTTCCCCGTTCCTACTTCCGGTCCACGCTTGGGGGGCTGCTGGGTGCTTGCTTCGGCATGTTTATTGATTTAACATAACGTACATATGTATAAACATTATATTAATCTCTCTCATTCATTAAGAATTTAATTTATACTACCTCTCATATCATCAGAAAATCCTGTTTCAAGTGATTTAATTAATATTGATTCGGCTTGATTTTTTTCTATTTTTTCATGCTTTTCGTTTTAGGTTTTTTATGGAACCTTGGTGTCTTGCCATTTACTTGGACCGATTTCAAGACATTCGTGAAGAAATCAGACAAAAAATGTATTCAGTAAGTCACCATTACTTATTCATTATCCCATACAAGAATATCCTTTTTCTCAGTCATGGTCTTCCATTATTCTTTCAAGTTGCTTCATCCATCATGAATTTTAATTTTGAAACCCACCAAAATATGCTTCCTCTGCTCATTGTTCTTCCCTGTGCATTTTTTGATCAAGTATTTTTTTTATCTTTATATATAATCAAATGATAATTATAATGACATTTATTAATGAGAGCCTATATTTGCCCGGCGTCGGTGTGAGCGACTGCTAAACGAGCGGCCTAAATCGTAAATGTGAATAAAGAAACGAACTCCGTGCGGGGATCGAACCTGCATCCACCTTGGAAGCCACCTATACACTGTGCTGCTCTACCGACTGAGCTAACGAAGGTCAGATGGTAGGCAGAGGCCGCTCGTTTAGCAGTCGCTCACACCGACGCCGGGCAAATATAGGCTCTCACTAATAAATGTCATTATAATTATCATATTCTGTCGATTGGATATTAAATTATCCATCATTTGATTTCATATAATCAAATATAAACTCATTAAACAAAATCAAATTTTTGCAAAGTAATTACATTTAGATACATCCTGTTCTTTTAAACACACAGAAATCAATTTATATTTTCCACTTTTTTTTTATGTCTTTACAATTATTTTTAATGCTATTATTAATAAAACATATTGACATCTCTGTAACTGTATGACAATTGATGAAAAGGTTCTCAGTTCCACCTAAAAGTATATGAGCAGTTTATATATATAATTGTTGCCTGTCATACGATGGTGTTTTAATGTTGGGAATATGCTTTTGCCATTGTGGGTAATATAAGGTTTTGTCCTTTTTGGTCTTCCATACTTCAACTGTCCCATGAGACACTAATAAATTTAAGCAGGCTTTCATCACATATGGGTTAAGAAAGCTGCCACCCACTGTAAATAAATGTATTTTTCACTATATTTTAAGTAAACAGTAAGAAATATTTTTCAAAATCCAGTTAAGTAATCATTAAATTAACTAATTTTCATGGAATCCTATATTTATATAAAGGCTACTTTATTTTTGGAAAATTTTTAATTACAGAGTTTAAGTTTTTCTGACGGCAGACAACAATCATCACATCAAAGAAAACATTTGAATTATTGCAATATGTTTTAAAATTTCTATAAAAAACAGTCTGTGATCATTGTTACAAATTGTAATGTCTTTGAGACCTACCTAGTTGAGATGAGCCACATATAAATGATATCATTTTATACAGACATATTGGGTGGTTATGTATGCAAAATGTGAAAGTTGGATCTGGTCTACACTCTTAGATGTGACCAAACCAAAAACCTAACATGACATGTTTTGTGCATTACAAACCAACTGACACTGGCTTTTATACATATAAATATGAAGGTTGTATCTGGTCTACACTCTTTGTGCATTACAAACCAACTGACAAGGCAAGAAAAGATAAGCAGGCATAAAAATGACAATCAATGAAATGAACTGATTTTGATGATTATAAAAAGGTAGTCCGAGTTGTCTTACAAGCTGGAACAGACAAGTTTTATTTTGCTTGGCAACAGGCCTATGAAACTGAATGACTTTTGGTGAATGATTGTGCCAAATGATGTAAAGGATGAAGTAGGGAATAAGCACCCCAAAATTGACCGAAATGAAATGGACACATTTTGATTTGATTTGATTTGTCGAGGCAAAATGTGTCCATTTCATTTCGGTCAAATTTGGAGTGCCTATTCCCTACTTCATCCCCTATAACTACTTATTTACTGTTTAGTGTCTCTTAACAGCACTTCTCCATCTCTGGTACAAGTTGCGGGAGGTTCGATCACACTAATAAACTCTTGTATAGGTTACATCTTCATGCTCTGACCATTTTCAAACCACCTAAATGCGGGCACAAAATTTCAATTCTAGACCTTTCAGAATTTCAAAAATTCGCCAGCTTCCAGACACTTCATCCCTGAATCCCAACTGAAAACTTGACCAGGACCCACTGTTGCCAATTTAGAGCTTTTCACACTAAATTTAGCGTGTTTTGGCAGTGCAAAAATCCAACAGGCAGTGCCATTTTTAACAGATTTTAGCGCCATTTCTTTAGCAGTCTTTTTTTTGTTTAAACTAATCTAGCCATTTCTAGCCATTTAAATGGTCATAAAATGGCTAACAATGTTTTTAGTGCATTTTGGCAATTCTGATTTCAAAACCAGGGTTGGAATCCACACCTCCCCTAAAATGATGGTTAAAAATAGCTTTCAAGGCTTTCAGTTTACATATGAACTACAGAGGCAGCAATGTGATTGGTTGAGCAAGTCAAAGTTGAATATGTCTGTTGAAGTGAAAACATGAATCAACAAGAAGGAAGCTTGCAAATTCTGATGAAAAAAGTTGTTTTATGTCTCCCCTATGCACACACTGCCCCCATCATGAAAACAAAAGCCAGTCAGGTTTAATATATTGCATCTGCTTACACTAAAGAAGATGCTTACATTTAGTCATAAAAACATTTTAGGATCTTTTTTTATTGTAATAATATCAGTTTGATGGTCATGCATGAATTGTAATATAAAAAAGTGATACAACAGTCAGTGATCTTCTGTCATAGTAGTAGTAGTAGTAGTAGGAAAACACAACACAACTCGCTGTTCTGTGATAGATAGCCCTCACTTTATTTGGATGTAGAATGGAGAGAGAAAGAGAATTCAAACAAGAAACAATATTTTATTATATCTTATTTCAAATCATCCGATCACATGTAAAGGCAGCGAAGGGGGACTCAGTGACGAATTAACCATTAGGCTGGCTAGGCTTAAGACTAGTGGTCTGGAAGGGAAGGGACCCGAGAGCAAAAAGTTTATTCTACTCAATGAAGGGTGGGGCAGGGGAACAAGTTCAGGAGGAGCCTTACTAAAATTCAGCCTAGGAGCCAGGGTGGTAAATAATCTGTCATTGAGGGGGACCTGAGCATGAATGCTCCACACAAAATATTCTTTTTCCAGGAATGCTTATTGGTCACTTTATATATACATTCCATGGTGAAATCTCCATCAGCATCATGTGTACTTAGTTGGTCATGTGATTCCTCATCATGTACTTAGTCAGGTTATCAGTAACATTTTATGTGTTTTTATTTAATCATGTCATGTTACTGAATATAAAATACCTGTTCTATGATCATGACAGCTATGCCCCTCTTTGGTCACACTCCATTGCTGAATAAAATTACATTATACATCGAAACTCAGATGGAAAATGTGAATTCTTTTTTACACTTAGATCAAAAGACTGCATGTCATCAGCTTAAAAAAAATTACAGCTGGAATTTGAACCCACAGTCGGAATTTGCACTCACCCTGCTAATTATATTTTCCATGCTAGTAACCATTACGCCACTCTGAACTAAAAAACTCCCTTTCATTTTTAATTTTTTAAATTTACTTCATGCTATAAGACACTGCATGCATTCATAATATTTAGTCTTTGAATATTTGAATTGAATAGAACACTAGCTTAAATTTGACAACACTTTTCATAGCTGTCTCCTAAAAACTGGATGCATGTTGGTCTTCCTACAAGTTAACTTTATAGGATCAAAAAAATTATTTTCTTTTCTTTTCTTTTCAAAGGATGAATCAGGGATAAAAGAAATGCTGGAGAGTTTTCTGGAGGATAATACGACAGAATTAGTAAGTCTCTCTCTGTTTTCTCAGACTACAGTCATTAGTTTGAACATCATGATCCTCTTTATAATTAATCACCGCTATAAATGTTATGACTGAAATGATTACTATTGTTGCACCAACCAAAACATTGTGTTAAAATATAATAAAGATGAAGATGCTAGACAAAAGAACTCATTGAATATCACTTTTTAACAATACCTCATCCTAGAAATTCAGACAGAAATCATCATTATCATTTTCTTCATCATTGACATTGGTACTTTGACTTTTAAAATGCCTGTGATTAGCGGACACATAGTAGACAGAAACAACTACAAATACTCATATGTATTTACAACATATATATAAAAGTCGCACTTCACCTTAAAACTACACTGCTCAGGCTGGAGGTATACTCTGCACATTGGGCCCGCCATCTATGGTCCAAATGCTATGGAAAACCATCCCCCAAATCTTTGTTCAGGAAGCCAAGCCATTCATTCATTCATATTCATGACACTAGACAAAATAATTCCTGAAAAGTTTTTTTCGTCTGACACTTATCAAAGGAGAACATCAGAATGTAATCCAGATTTGAAAAAAATATCGTTTGGGATATTTGAAATCATGTCATGACTTTTGCACACATTTTAGAACAACAATCCAAGGCATCATGATTTAAAACAATGTTGTGACATGATTTAAAATCTCCTAAACGATATTTTTTCAAATCTGGATTACATTCTGACGCTCTCCTTTGTCAGACAAAAAAAGCTTTTCAGGAATTATTTTGTCTAGTGTCATGAATATATATATATGTTGTAAATATATATGAGTATTTGTAGTTGTTTCTGTCTACTATGTATCTGCTAAACACGGGCATTTTGAAATTCTGTTCCACCAAAAGACTATTCTGACTTTGTAACAATAACCATGAGTCAACATTGACTTTATAATCACCATTGACATTAACATTTCCCATCAACATAATCTCCCTCACCACCGCCATTACTACAATTTCTGCAGCCGGAACTCCACCAACCATCATCAGAATCAGCAACAGCAGCTCTACATCCACCACACCCAGCATTTTTATGGATACCCTCCCCAATGCCATCATAACTACTTTGATTACTGCCTAATGACAATTCCATTGCCTCCAACATTACTTGTATCATTGTCTTGACCATCATCAACACATTGATTGTCCTTGTTATGATTCAGGATATCAGCATTGCTTTTGAACTTGCCTTCGTCCTTTTTACTGTCACCATCTTCACTATTGGTCTGACCAAAACTGCTACTATCATTATTGTTTGAAAACAGTAGGACTGAGCCATAAAGTCTGATTCATTAGAAAACAAACGATGAACAGTGAAAATTTGAGCACATGACCATCTTATAATATAAAATCCCATGTCACTTCTTTTGTCTGTTTGTTGGTTGGTTGGTTTCTGTCATACTAAAGTAAATAGAAAGAGAGGAAGAGGATAAAGCAAGGCTCTACTGTGCATTTGCATCTACATCACTAGAACTACTACTGCTGCTGATGTCTTAGTAGTAGCACGGAAAACGATTCCACAAGATATAGGCTTCTCTTATTTTTCAAGAATGAATGATGTTTTTCTCATATTAAGAAAGAAATTCATTTTCTACCCAATTCTGTTGCCTTATTTGAAAATTATTAAAAAACAGAAAATATGAAGAGACATTTTTTGTTTGCAGTAAATACATTTATACTAAAACATATATATAAATGATCCGGTCATTTTTTTACCGATACTATGCTAGTTGATAATAAGATGGAAATTTAACCTTGAGTTTTTATGACAAAAAACAGAAACTAGGATTAATAAGACTTTACATGACTATATATGGACAGGATTACTTTTTGGCGCATATGTTTTGACTCTTTATTCAAGTGTTTTTCCCCACTTGGATGTACATTAACTAAATTGACCAGTCAGTTGTTGCCAAGTCTATGATTATCATTCGCTATATACAGTTCTGATCTTTTAGTTATAATTATTAATCTTTCTGGAGTCAGGCAGAGTTTGTCATTTAACATCACCACAGCCGTTTAGTGTGTGTGTATGTATTTGCATGTGTGTTTATATGCCATAGTGGAAAGGAAGACGACAGAGAAAAAAAAGTACAGAGGAAGCCGGTTATTGTCATCAAAATCAGTCGGTCCCAAACATTTTATCTAAAATGTAGTAAAAATTATATTAAAATATTTATATTAATCATATTCATTTTTTATTAAGTTGTTTATAATAATGTATATAATAACATAACAATGAATGTAAATTTATAACAATTAGACTAAATACCCACCCATTAGGGCAGTTTAGATTGCTGTAAAAAAGAAAAGTATTAATAAAATAGATAGATTGAAATCAGGTAGTGTTTAATTTAATTTGTTTTTAAAAAGTGATATTTGTGAATTTTATAGGGTTTTTTTTAACGATCTTGGAAAAATGTTAAATGTACATAGACACTGCTTAAAATAAAAAAAACAGTCAGTTTTCCTTTTACTCTCAGCCCCTCTCTAAGAACAATAACAAAAAATCAGCAGCTGATAAACAGTCATTGTCCCTTTTCCTCTCCCCTCCTCTCTATGAACATTACAAAGTCCCCACTGCTTATTTTCAACAACACCCAGGTTGTCTAGCTGAAAAGCAGGCACAAAAGAATGTGTCCATTTTAGCATTTACATTCTAAATTGAACCCCCATAAAACTTGGGGCCGGGAGGGGGGGGGTGATTTTCAAAAAATAATTTGCTAAAAATCTTTCCGATGTCACATTGGTACACACAGAAAATTTCATGGGGTTATGTTGTCACATACGGACAGACAGGCAGGCCTTTGGTGAATTGTAATAAGATGAATGTAAATTGTTCCAATTTTTATATCCTTTGCTTAATGTTATCAGCCAGTTATTATCCCAAAGTGATCACAATAAGCGGCTTCTTCTGTATATTGAATGTTATTGTTTCTTGTTCATTATCTTTCATGCCAACTCTTAGATATAATGTATCATTAAAATATCTTAGTACAGCAACGTCATTAAAATGATAGAGGATATAATAATGATTTTATCTTGATTACATATAACTATTTTATTTTTCCTTTTTTATTTTATTTCAGCTTTCTACTAGTTATGCAAACATTTTGCAAAGGAAATATGAGAGCAAGTCACATCCACGTTTGTCTGTGGAGAGCCACCTTCTCAGTTACCTCTCCTATAATTATTACCACTTGCCAATGTATGCAAAACCTGGTATGATATAGGTCATTACCACTTTTTATCTCCTCACCTGTTGTTGCTTTTCTTTTCTGTTTGTTATTCTGGCAGTAAAATAAATTATTGTTTGAAAAGACTTATTTTTCATAATATAAATAAAGTTAAAGTCATTTTTATCTGATTTCATGTTTTATATTTTAACTAAAAAAAATATTCACACATAATACCTGGTAAAAAACATTACACCATTCTGGATTTGTTTATTTTGCAGATATGACCCAAGAAAGTAACCCTCATTATATATTTATTGAATTGAAACTAAAATAATTAAGGATTTTTAGTTAACAGGGAACATACAATACATACAAATATGGGGATGATTGGGTGCCATTGAGTTCAAGAATAACACTATGCAACCTTTTTTTAATATTTTTTGTTCCTGGGTAATAAGTGTTATGTTCTGATTGATTAGGTCTAAAAAGTATAGAAAATGGCTATCATTCCCTCAAACTTTGTCATCAGAACATTGATATTTTGTAAATTACCTATTTTGCCTCAGACAGCTAGTTACCTCAGGTACTTGAAGGCTCCAAACTCCTTATCTAGAGCTATGACAAATTATTTCATACAGCCTAATTTTATGAGCAGTGGTGGCATCAACACCTTCCGGGGTTCAATCAGTGGCTCCCATGTGACATTGTTTATCCCCACATAGTTTTCAGTCAGCAGTGACCAGTCCCGCCTTTGGTAGTGCGCCAAGGTGTCCCTTCTGTCCCAAAGGCAAAAATAGTAGGGAAACTTGGTAAAATGGCCTTGGAGACCCATCAGGAATGCCCCCATTTTCAAGTCTGATGACCACCAAGCCGTACTCATCATACTTCAAGGCATCTGGCAAGGTCTTGACACTGTTGTATTGCAGGTAAAATGAAGTGCCCAGAATTGTGTCTTGTTCCCCAATAGGCATGCTGAAATATGCCTTGTACATTTTAGTAGATGCTGCCACAGAGTATTGTCTGAGGCAAAGGTCAAAGCTGGTATCCTTGTCAGACTAAAGAAGATCCTGGAGTGCAAGGAATTCCCCAGGAAGCTCACTAGGAAGGAGAAAACAGCTTGGTACAGCTTTGTCACAGTCTTTCGAGGCTTCTAGAAGGCTCCAAATCTAGAGCAAGGCTGAAAACTATATGGAGCTGGTTGAGACTTATGGTGAAGAACCACAGTAAAATAGGCTTCACCAGGATATACTGGACTTTGATGCTGCAACAAAGGAACATAGGATCAAGTTTACATCAGGCACCCTGAAAATTGTTGAA
>VCCN01002231.1:2868367-2879677 GCA_006491835.1 Architeuthis dux | reverse complement strand
CCAGTTTTTATTTCTGTTAGTGTAATTTCTCCCTGACCCCTTTTTGACCTGATTCCTCCTATTCACAGAGGTATCCAGCAATTTTACTTATCGGAAAAACACCAATCAAACTCTGCATGCAGACTTAAAATTATATCTTCATATTCTTTCAAGTATTGTGGACTGGAAGGCTGCGAAGTGAACTAAGTCAGGGTTTTTCAAAGTATGGGTCATAATCCATTACTGGGTCACAAGGTCCTACTGACTGGGTCGCAGGTTCACAATAAATGAATAAATAAAAAATGAGAAAAATACTGGTGACAATGAAATAATTAAGATTTTTAAATATGAATATATCTATTAATTTTATTACCTTTGTCACCAATGATTTATTTGTTAAACTTATTAAATCATAACAGTAATAGTCGCCTTGGCATGGTTGGAAAACAGCAACAGAATGATAGAGGGGGGGAGGGAGTGAGGTTGTAGGCAAAACAATTCATATGCGTACAGTATGACAAGTACATTCCACACATCTACACCTTTGAAACAAACATGAGTTTAGTTGCATTTGAACTTCAAGAGTGTGAAGTGGTCCTTTTTTTAGTTGTAGGTTACTGAATAAGATTAAACTGGGTCACGCTTGAAAAAGTTTAAAGAACCCTGCAAGTTGCTTTTCCGACAACAAAAGTTTGCACTCGAAAGACTTCACGCTGTCATACATCATTGTGGTAACCTGCTTTCTAGAGCATCAAGTTTAGCATGTTCAAATGGTCTGTCAGATCATTGTGGAATACAAGGTTAGATACAAGAGTGGGATCACTTAGTTCAGGAACATCTTTTTCTTTCATTGCCATGAACAATCCAATTTCTCTCAAAAACCTTTTCAGAATATTTCCCTGACTGAGCCACCTCACTTCAGTATGGTACAACTACTCTCCATAGTTCACTGTTCATTGTGGATAGAAAAGAAGTAAATTGCCTGTAGTTGAGAGCTCTTGCCCGTATAAAATTGACAGTTTTCACAACCACGTACAAGATGGCTGTAGAAGTCTGCATCCCCTTGGATTCTGACAGTATGGCTAAACTGGGTAGATTGAAGCTCCGGTCCTGGACTCTCTGCACAGGACTACAATTATGAGTTGTTGTTTTTTTAAGTTTAAATTTCTGCAAAGAATCTTTTTTTTTAAAGTACTTGGACAAACCTTAAAATAAATGAAATTAAGTAAATGAATTAAGAATAAAATGTAGAATAGAATACATTTCAAGGTATTGAAATAATGCTTATCTATTGGTAGATACATGTGGCAAAGAGGCGACTGTTGATAATGAAGCTGAAGGGGGGGGGACAACTGTGTATGTATATACATATATGTACAGCACTGCTTATAAGTATTTGAACAAACATAAATTTTGCTTGTATGGCTTGGTTTTGAGAGTTAAAAACAGGAACTTTACGCAAGAACTAAATTTTATTGCAATCAGTCCAACAAAGCATGCATTTAGGCATGTTTTGTGGTTCTGAATGCTAAATTTCTGGAAAATATTTTTTTAATAGAATTAAATTGTTAAATGAATCAAACCAAGCATTTTTTTTCTATCCTTATAAAATCTTGTTCAGAATCGATCAAGGATATTGATAAGGCATATTGCTATTTGGAAGAGTTGCCAAACTAGCTAGTTAAATAGCCTAAAACTAGACCAATAGAACAAGTTTGTGCTTGTTCAAATATTAATGATATATATATATATATAGTGTTGTGATAATTATAATGACATTTATTAGTTGAGAACCTATATTTGCCCGGCGCTGGTGTGAGCGACTGCTAAACAAGCGGTCTAAATCGCAAAAATGAATAAAGAAACAAACTCTGCGGGGAACTAACCCGCATCCACCTTGGAAGCCACCTTATACGCAGGTACTGCTCTAACCGACTGAGCTAATGAAGCTCTTATGGTAGGCAGGAGTTTTCTAATCCTACACTTTGTTGGTTTCTCCATTCTCACGTTTGTATTTAGGCACGAATAACGAGAGAATGAAATCAAATGATGGATAATTTTATATCCGACAGAATATGATAAGTATAATGACATTTATTAGTTGAGAACCTATATTTGGCTGGCGCCGGTGTGACTGTTTCTGACTTTTTTATGTCATTTTAAAAATTCAGGCATTTGAGCAGACTAACAGGTTAGTCTCGAAAAAGTCAGAAACATGTTAAATAATAGCATAACACAAAAGTATGTACAATATATTTAGATATTTTTCCTATTAAATTATTAATTTGCTACTATTTCATGTCATTATAATTATCATATTCTGTATAAAATAATTATCCATCATTTGATTTCATATAGTGTTGTGCAAGTTCCCACTTCAGAAGCAGTGTGTACACAAAATTTCAATTTTCAGAAAAAGTGTGCTTAAATTTCATGTATAAACATTTAACTTTTAATCTTTAAGCTGTTTACAAGTTGGGTTTTGATGATCTGACACTAATTAGGCCTTTTCAATGAACTTCAATTGATTGCTTAACAATGATATTGCTTAGTGATGCTTCTCTTGCACCAATTACCAATTGTCAATTGTTAAGCGACATTTCACTGTACAAATAAGCATATAATGTAAGGAGTAGTATTGGGATTTTTCCACTGATTCAAAAACAGAGTTAACCCCAAACATACAGGACTATAATACTGCTAATAGTCTAAACAGCATTTAAGGTAATGAAAATGAAAGATTAAGGCAATACTGATTAATGACTAAAGGGAAGCTAACGCTGGCAAAGAGAATATTCAAAACAAAGGAGCGTTCTTACCTTGTGTGCTTACAGGGGAAGGTTTGTTCATGTTGGTTCGCTCGGTTGCTAAAAACGATTCTGTCTTAGCGGGTGTGCAGCCCTTTTCAGCTGCCACCATGTAACTTCTAAGTTGCTTCTTCTGCTAGGTCGTTTGAAATCGCAACCAGAAGGTCAAAATTCTCGTAACAGGGTTGCCCGACAATGCTTAAGAAGGTTCCTTATGTTGTGTTATCTGCAAACCTCATAAGATTTATTTCAAGTGTTCATCGGGCTAACTTTAAGGCTGATTAAAAATGACCCCAACCCTGGGGTCAGTATTAAAGGTCGGAGCCTTGATTTAACATGTCTTGACTTTTTGGGTGCTGGTTCCAAGAGAGCGATCACTAGCATTCAAAATGGCCGCCTCGTTTCCGTTCTGGCCTCCCATTGGCCGTTACGATTTCAGCCAATGAGAGCCCAGTTTTCATCTCAGGAATGGAAACCAAGATGGCCGCCTTAACAGGACAAATATCTTTGTCCTATGTGTGACCTAAAACAAAACAAAATGGCAAATTGCCAATCCGAAGATGGGCGCCATTTTTGAATACTCTGCAAGAAAGATATAATTACACGGCAGACGCAACATTTGAATTAAACATTATCAAGCCAACAAATAGTGATTTAAATCAATTCTATTCTTACGCTTACTCTCAGTAATAAATTCCTTTAGTAGCTATGAGGAAAAGATTATATACATCCTCATAAAACCTGCACAGCTGAAGATCTTGTATATAAAGTTTCAAATATTAAATTATATATATTTTGAAACTTCAGCAAAGTTTAATGAGTCAGCCAACAAAAATGGATTGTATCATTATGACTGATTTTGACTGTTCGCCAATAAAGAAGCTAACATTTCTTACTTTCATACTTACCTTATTTACTTGAGTACAATGCGATCTTGAATATAATTTGATCCCCACCTTTTGTAGATAAAAATCAGTAATATATTATCATTTTTTTTTACACTCAAGTATAATGTTACCCACCAATTTTGACTCTGATTTTTATATTAAATTTCTCACATTGTACACAAGTAAATACAATAATATTTTGGTTACAAAAAGGATTTTTTAAAAACTTCTTTAAAAGATTTTTTAGTTTACTTGTTTTTTTCCCAGTGGGTGTCATTATAGAGTTTAATTATATACAGACTTCTTTAATGTGGTCTCATATGAAACTTTTCACCAGGTATCAGACCACACAAGCAATTTTGTTACCTTATGGACATACATAAATTGAATCATATCCACTAATGGATGATTATAAGAGTATTTTTATACTATCAATCAAGGCCAGATTAAGACCACAATGGGCTATACGCCACCCAAAATTTTGGGGTCCACCATATTAAAATAATATAAGATTCGAACAGTAAGTTTATATTGAAACATAAACATAGTAAAAATAGTTTATTGATAAGGAAATTTATACTGAAACATAAGCATGATGATAAGATATGTGCAAATATTTAAATGAAGGACTTTTGTTGGGACTTATTGTGAGAAAACCATTTGATAACAGTTTCAAACATCAAAAAGAGTTATTTTACCCATAAAATAATATTTTTATTCACATACTAAATGTATCAAGTAATTATTTTATTTATGATTGATCTTTGCCCCAAGGGAATTAGTGATGAAGTTCTATGTTGCTATTTGTGGGGCCCCCTCAATGTCTTAGGCCCTACGCTGTGGCGTGGTTTGCATATAGGCTATCAATGTGACATGCCAAGATCGTACTATAAGAAATAGCTTTTGCATCTATTAATCTAAGTTATTCTTTAGTGAAAACTGTTGCTACTTGTATCAGTTGCTTAGAATGTATATTAATTTTGGGTTAGGTCAGAGACAAATGAACAACAACACAAGTTGCTATGATGGCCCTGAGTTAGTGCTGCTGTATATAGGTACAGACGGATAAAAAACATAACTGTCCAATCAAAGCCTTTGAGATTTAAATCTTAATTTCCATTACCTGACAATATAGAAACATACTTTGAAAAACCCTGACTTAGCTCACTTCGCAGCCTTGCAGTCATTAGACAGTATTGAACCACAATACTTGAAAGAATATGCAGATATGATTTTAAGTCTGCATGCAGAGTTTGATTGGCGTTTCCAAGATTTTTTGGCATTAGAAAAGCAATTTATGCTTTTTGCTACTCCACTGACCGTGGATGTTGATAACGTTTCTGAAGAATTTCCAATGGAGTTGGTTGAGCTTCAGATGAAGACAAACTAAAATACTAAGGATATTCCAAATTTGAACAATTTTTGTCAAATAATAATAACAACATATAATGTTATCTTGTATTTAGAGCCTTTGTTTGCTTTGTTATTCTTTCTGTTTTAGCTGTGTTTAGTTTGAACGTGTTTGGTTCATAACTGTGTTTAGCCTGTTAAGAAAAGAGATGGAACAAGACATGTGTCAATCGGGCTATTGCCTGTGTAGAACTGAGGAGAATTCCCAGCTCCCACTTCCGGGTTCTCATTTTTGTGACTGGAAACGGGGCTCGTAAAATGTGGGCTGATGGGTAAACGGTGTGTTTATTCATATTAAAAACATACACATATAAACATAGATACATACATATATAAACATTACATTACAGTTTCACACAGTTGCCAGTTTTTTTGCCTTCTACTTCAAATTTTGTATAAGACTAGAGCAGCAATGTTAGAAATTCCTTAAGAGAAGTTAAGAGTTAACTAGTGTTTATATAGTTTAGGGCTTCCCTTTTTTTAATGATGAAACAAACACTAAAAGACTTTATCCTGCCAATCTGCAGAGAATTATGCAGATCTTAAGAAAGAAAAGTACAATCCACATATATAAAACACAGTTTTTGTGTGTGTGGATACACTCTGATCCTAGGCAACACTTTGATTCTAAGCAGAGCGCACAGACACTCAAATTCTAGGCAGAAGTGCCAATCAATAAGTAAATAATCCCGTAATTCTTTACAGATACTGTGCTAGTATTTAAAATAAATTCTGAACAAAAATGGTGGAAATGAACATCTTAAAACTACACTGAAAACCATGTCACAATAAGGTTTAAGTTACACTTCTGTCTGTCACAATAAGGTTTCAGTTACACAGAAATAAATTCTTAAAGTAGATTTATTTTCTGGGTCAGACCCATACAATAGTAATCCCATAGACCAGGGGTCGAAAACCTGCAGCTCTGGAGCCACATGTGGCTCTTTCACCCATCTCAAGTGGCTCTTATGTGCTCTGAAAAATAATTTTTTATTTATATTATGAGCAAACAAATCCATGACTTATGAGCCGGACATTGAAGCAATTTCAGATAAGATTCAAAACAAACAATCGCATTGAGTAAGAAAAAAGTTAACTAAATTTATGTTTTCTTGTATGCATTTTTGTTTATGATAAATTATTATTTTCCTGACCCCTGCCATAGACCATCATTCTTTTGCATGTTCAGTGACATAGGAGCCGGTCTGGTTGGTACGGCAATGGCTGGACAAATATTTTTCAAAGTTAGGGTCTAAAATTGTGAAAAAATTACAGTCAAAAATTTAAACGTTTGAATAAAGTTTAGAGTTCGTTAATTCCTCACAAAGCCCTTTAAATCGTAATACTTATTAGTTTTATGTTTAGAAAAAACAAGCGTTTAGAAAAAAACCTTTTTCAGATGGACCACTGATGTTTGATAAGATATAAAAATGTAACCTGGTTGTTAAAAACACTTTACAAATATGGTCGTAAATAGCTTATATAACAGTACCGTATTTCCCGGCATACAAGATACACTTTTTGTCTCGTGAAGTGAACGCTTTATCAGTTGTTTACTAACATTACTGCACTAAGCAAATAATGTAAACAGCCGACCACTGTGGGAGTTAATATAGATTTGAATAGATAAGAACATTAGAATAACCCGATAGTGTGGAGGGCTATGACGATCAGGGGAAAGGAGGGGTTTTTATTTTATTTTTTCGAGAATATGCCTGCAAAAATTGAGGTGCGTATTATATGACGGTGCATGTTATATGCCGGGAAATACAGTAAGTATTTGTTTATTAATTTTTGACTAGACTTTCTTTCATCTTATTTCTGTTGCTTTTTATTGCAACTCTCAGATTGTTATTCTATGACCGTTAAGTAAGCAGTGTGGATAAGAAATGAAGAATTAGACTCTAATCCATGCTGCTTAGTGCCTATTTAATGGTCGGAGAATAACGATCTGAGAGTTGTGATAAAAAGCAACAGAAATAAAATGAAAAAAAGGCTAGCAAAAATTAATAATTGACAATACTTGAACTAAGAGATTTGTAGCAGTTATCTCTCTCGAACACATGACAATGTGAAAATTGTCATAAAAAGCTGGGTTTATTGCTGGGTTTAGGTTATTCATGTGTTCTGACATTTATATGTATCTATGTTTCTATCTATGTATCTGGACTTCGCCCACCCCTAACCGTTCATAGTAGAAACTTAAGGTTTTGCATACACACTCCCCTCAATGAGTAGGGAAAATGTTTTTTTTGTTTTTTGAAAAATCCCCCCAAAAAACGATTTTTAGTGGGGGGGGTGGTCGATTTACAAATTAAGTTTATGCAAAATAGAACTCTTAGTTTGTGTCCAGCAGCATTCTCACTTGTTTTTTTTTGAAAATTTGGACTTTTTAGTGATCACTGCCCACCACCACTGTTTAATTTACAAGGTAAAAAGAAACATATATAGGTAGCAGTGATTCATAATTTCCTTTGGAATGCTAGTTTTGACTATGTACACTTGCTTTCCAGTGTTTTTATGCTGCACTAATAATCCTGGAAAAGGTATGTTCAAATCATTGTTGCCATTGTATAGTGATCTTCTATCATTAAGCAAAGAAATCTGACTAGACAACAGTTATCAATTGGCCTAAACTGAGGTGATTGTAAAAGTGGTGGACAGAATAGACAAGGCATTAATTGTGATAATAAAGAAAGAATTTATTTACAATATTCACAAGCAATAAAGTAACTAAATTTGACTGAAAGTTTACAGTGACATTGTAATACAGTTGAGAAGTGTACACATTACAGTTCAGTAGCAAATTTGGCAATGGGAGAGATGAGTGTGGACGTCAATTTAAATGAGTTATGGTGTATGTAACTATACCCTTGGTCACAAAGAAAAAGGTCAGACCCTTCTTACTGATGTACATAAACAATTATTCTCTAAAGTCTCAGTACAACATGAAAACTGCAATACATCAATGAAGCCATGAATTAGGCAAATACACAAGTGCAGTTAAACATCATAAATCAACATACATAACGTTTGATTGTAAAACAGCATACAAGCGATACAAGGCCACGATTTAAAACAGAGAAACAAGTGCGGTGAAAAAAGTAAGAATCAACAATATACAATATACATAGCGTTTGAACACAAAATGACAAATACAAGAGAAAATGAATACGAGCCTCAAAAATCAATGAATACAACATACATAGTGTTTGAATGCAAAACAACACAGGAAAAATGAATACGAGCCGCATGAATCAATGAATATAGCATACATAGTGTTTGAATGCAAAACAACGATACAAGCAAAATAAACATGAATAGCATGGATCAACAAATACATAAGGAAGGAATAAGTTCTTAGCATGAAGCTTATATGTGTGGCTATGTCTTCGTTACTAATGAATTGAACCTTTTGAGCATAGAAATTCGAACTGTAAGAATGCTGAAGCTAAGATGAAGATAAAAACTTAGTCACTGTTTACCGTAATTTGCCTTTTAACCGGTTGTAGATATTCTTAGGACTTGTGTCGTGCTTTCTGAGGAGCTCAGAAATGTGGATAAGCTGGGCAAGAAACTGCCCAGAGTCTGTTTCTGGATCCTTATATGGGGTAAAGAAATGCGTGCATGCAGGAACACATGTTTTCCAATCAACCCTGGTGTCATAGGTCAAGTTATTCTGATGCTATGTCGGTCCGATCAATATAGAGTCTCCCTCTTGTATGGGACTCAGATCCCCGCAATCACGAAACACCTTATGATGATGTTTTCCTCCTCCTTTTCCCAATCCTTTACACATCCAGACATGCCGATGTGTAGATTATTATTTTATCTTTTTCCCTCTGTACTCAACACCTAAAATTTCATCAGCGAGACACCGTTGGGGCTTTACAGTCCAGCTGACACCTGGTTCTTTGTAAGACTATTTATTTCAACTTTCTCCTTGTATGGCAAGAGTTACAGTGTAAGTTCATAGCGTCGAAAGTAGTAGTATATAAAATTTACTATGTTATTGTGAACTTGAATTCACACTTGTGTTCTTATAGAAGAATGTTCACCCAGCATTGCTTGACTAATGGACCAGCTCGATGAAATTTGAGTAATCAGATTCAAAGAGATATTACATCTTCTAATTTCTCCTGATTACTGAAGTTTTTCACAGGAATTCTGAGTTTATATATTAACTATTCAATGATATGCCAAATCTGTTCTATAGCAATTGCAATGTAAAACTAAATTCTACAAAGATGAGCAAGTTTCTTCTCACTTTTTTCCATTCCCCACAAGGATTGAATTCATACTTTATTATTTGTAGAGGTCAAACCCTTGTTTAAAGAAGAAAATATTGTTATTTTTGTTTTAGAAACTTTCCCAGTGTGGACTAAAACCTTTTTTCTTAATTTTTTGCTTAGAATCAAAATAGAATCTTTTCTTATCTTGTGGATAAATAAGTTTGTTCAATATCATTTATAAGGGTCACCTTTTGGTTTTACTTTTCAAGCCTAAATAACCACTACAATTTTGAAGTTTTGTTAAATTCTTTAGGTATTAAGATGCTCTACTTCTGTTCTGTAGGAGTAATAAGTTTAAAAAACAGATAAAAATGTTGATAAGTTTTAAAGATGCTGAAAAGAAAATGTACAAATATTGTGTTATAGGTTGAACTAATCTGACAAGCTTGGGACCAGACAGATGCCAGAGTAGAAGATTTTCCAAACCAGTGAAGCTTAGGATAAAAAATGGCAAAATAATGCAAACGATAGTAAGACAACTGCTTTTATTTACAACCTGGTTTCCACTGATGAAAATAAGATGGCCACCTGATCATGTGTTCACCAGAATAAGGGAGCACCACCTATGTAAGGGCCATAATTCCATACAGAGAGCATTTATGATTAACATAATGCATATACTATACTGTACAATTACTGATACTGATACAACTTGACTGCCTGATTCAAATAGCCAGCCTAAACCATCGAGGCTGCTGGACTAGTGAATCTCAGATTAGAGATGTTCAACCTCTATTTATTTTTTTGTATCAATGGCAACAGTCACTTCTCTTTCTGCGTGTGCAAATAAATTTTACTGTTTGAATAACTTTTCAAATGAAATAAGTTAAAATAGTATGCAAAAAATGCAGTGTTAGGGAATAATTTTGTAAATTAATACACACGAGAATCACAGAATGTTTTTTTTGAGTAATTGTAAATAAATTTTAGGGTGTGTCTGTTTAACTTTCTTATTTTATCAATTTTTCTAGTACTAGAATATGAGTGGCCTCAGTTCGCAAAACTTGTATGTAGAGAACAAGAAAACTTCAACCTGGACAGTTGAAGTTTTCTTGTTACTTGAAAAATAGAAGATATTATTGTTGGTTTTCTGTTGGGTGCAGCAAACGTTCTGCCACAGCAATTGTGTGGACAAACTTCAATATCAAAATATGAACTTTAAATGAATCTTAACATTTAATGAGGTTTTCAATTATTGTTTTTCTATTAAAAACCTGCCATTAAAAATCAAGAAGTAGAAGAAGCACGTCTATATAACATCCTGACACAACTATTGTTTCTTTATGAGCATGGATGCAGAGCAAAATCAGTCTGGGTATCAGCTTCTTCATGGTCAGCCCTTAGGGAGGAGACTGCAAGATCTTGATCAGATGATTTGACAGTGCATGCTTCAGCACCCCAGATATTACAACCACTGGTTTATCTGTTGGGCTATGTTCAATCAGACAATTTGAAAGTAGTACAGTAAGATACAGCTTTATTTTCCTCAAGTGACATAAAGCTAGACTAGTCTGACTCATTTTCTATTTTATGATGTACCAGTCGGTGTTGCTGCTTTCGTTTGATCCTTGTGCCTATTTTGATTGATTTGTCTTGATACCTATTGAAAACAACATCAATCTTCTGGTATTTGAACACAGTGTTGTAATGTCAGGCGGCTTTCCAAGTGCCATCACGAGTGCTTAACCAAGCATGATCAAGCAGCTGGGTTCATCAAGTGTAATATTTGCAGGGGTTTGGACTTTTGCATCAGTCTGGTTACTAACATAGACTTGTTGGTGGAATGTAGACTACCACTAGTCGTGGCCATAGACAGTGGGACCGTCATGAGTTCATGCTGGAGGATATTTTCTAGGTTTACGTTGCACCCTGCTCTTTAAGTTGTTATGAGGTTTTGTAGGATGCTCCTGTCCACTTTGATAATGTTTTGCTTGT
>VCCN01002231.1:2854118-2868253 GCA_006491835.1 Architeuthis dux | reverse complement strand
ATATATACATATATATGTGTGTGTGTGTGTGTGTGTCGCAACCGTGTGATCTTGTGTTAGCTGTCTGTCAAAAATAGGGTCTTGAACCCCGGCCCAAGATAATATTGTTATTGCGATTAGCAAGTGCCAACCTCATTCTTCATTTATTTAACTTAACTTGACTTTATTTAACATCATTTTCATTAGTCATTTGTCTTGTTATTCATACAATTCAAGATAATATGTATCTATTCTTTTTTTAGACCCAACTTCTTCCTCTATACGCAAAAGAACACGCAAAAGAACACCCTACCTATAAGCAAACCAACATTGTTTACTTTTTTAAAAATCCTTACACAATCCATTGCAGCATATTGGGCTGACTTAAAAAAAACAACAAAGTAAATTCCTGGACACCTATGACCAACCTGTTTCTGAATTTTATTTGGTTGATGAATTATTCATCACTAAAGACAGCATTTTTTGCAATATATATAAAATTCAGACAGTTTCTGCACATTCAATCTAAAAACAGATTATGGCAATGGATTCCCCATATATGAAAACCTACAAAAGCACATTTCATTCGAGTTTCTACCTTGTTCAGTCAAAAGAAAGATTGTACATAAATACATAATAGATTTAGCTCTGTGGCGGCGGCCATCTTGGATTCTCAATTTTCAGGCATTGTCGGCCATTTTTGAGCTGGATATACAGCAGATTTGGATTTAGCAAACCTCAATACCATTAAAAACAGTTTGCACATAAATTTACATGATTTACCTTTAGCACTTTGAATATACACATTTTCAGAACGGCAGCCATCTTGGATTTCCAATTTTGAGGAATCCGCAGCCATTTTTGAGCTGGGTATACAGCAGATTTGGATTTGGCACCACTCAATACCCCATAAAACACTGTTTGCACATAAATTTACATGATTTGCCTTCAGGGTCAACATTTCTTGAAAATTGACCTAAACTAGTAGTTTATTTTGATGCAAAATATCTGTAAAGTTGGGAAGATTATGGGAATTTTATTGTATAGTTTTAATTTTTTTAAATTTTGTATAATACATGTAAAAACTTGTGTTGATATTTTTTATCTCCAAGTT
The DNA here is from genome assembly GCA_006491835.1 of Architeuthis dux. NCBI lineage: Eukaryota > Metazoa > Mollusca > Cephalopoda > Oegopsida > Architeuthidae > Architeuthis > Architeuthis dux. The sequence continues at coordinate 2,867,160 of VCCN01002231.1, read as the reverse complement.
GACCTTATGTGTGATTAAAATATGGGATCAGAAAATAATATTATGTGGTATTAATTTTTCAATTTATGGATGCGTAAAAAGAACAATCTTTAAAAATTTATATTTAGAATATACTGTCACCAATCTCAGAAATTTTTGTCATGTTTTAATCTAACCAATGAGATTTTGTCTGGCTTGGCACTTTAAGTGTGGAGGTTTTGCTTGTGTGGGTTTTATTTGTGTGTTTTTTGTCTTTGGAGGTTTTGTCTAGTGTGGTTTTTGTCGGTTAACTAGTTAGTCTAGCACTGTGTAGTGTGTTCAATCCTTACTGAATGTCTCACACTTGTGACCTTGTACCAGACTAAGTTAAGCTTAGTAAATACTAAATACCTATAGCATTGACAGACAAATCGACACATTTTCTTTCTTTAGATATGATATATAGCTGAAAATCAATCAACAAACATAAATAAAAAAGCATACCGGTCAAGTTTCAATGTTGAAAATAAGTGAGAATCGTACTTTTTATAAAATGTGTGAGAATTTTACCCTTTTTATAAAATGCATGAGAATTTTACACTTTTTATAAAATGTGTGTTTCCATTAATGCGTGAGACCATGAGAACGTATCAAAATGCGTGAGACATGACAGGTATGAAAAAGTGATGTTAATATTATCATTTTTTCTTGGTCACATTACCCAGTTGTTTACCCAGCTCAAACAAAGGTTTCCCCTTACTAAAGCTGCTTTTTCTGATAATCACAACCAATGATTTATTTATTTTAAGTTACCTTCAGCAAAGACTAGTGAAAATGTTGATGGTAGGATGGCAGTACTGAAAATAAGTAAATTAACTAGTCCATGTAAATCTTCAACTGTCCCCTCCCACTCACAGGCACAACAACTCACTCTATCTGCCTTCCCCAACTACATGAGGAGGTTTAGTGTGTAATGGGCCTGCCCTTGCTGAATGTAAATGTCCCCTACTTGACAGTTTTCTTGAATACCTCCATGGCCCCAGAAGCATACCTAATAATTTTTATTGAGGGGAATGCAGGCAGTGGAGATTGCCCCCCTCCCATTTTGGCTGGCCCCTAGGTTGCCCCCCCCCCCACTTTCATACGTGTGATAGTGAATTAGCGCCCAACTATATGAACTTTGTAGTATTTTATTCAATTTAGTAAAATATTATACTTATATTTTTAAAATCATTCATATAAGTTGTGTATATCGACGTGGTGAAGTATAAAAATGAAGATTTCTCGTCACATGCATTTCAAGTTTTGACCCCCCCCCCAAGCGGGGGGGGGCACTTCCCCCAACCCCTCTTCAGTATGCCCCTGTATGTCCCATATTGGCCCCTTTTCAGTTCTTGAATGTATGTTGGTTATTTACTAAGCTTAGCTTATTTTTAGTACAAAGACACAAGTATAGGGAACCCATTAATAATTATTTACATTAAAAAAAGTTTTTTTTTAATTTACAATTATTTGGCTTTTTATTATGTTAATTGTTTTTATTCTTAAAATGTGTGCATCAAAGGCAAAGATAAGATTATGGTATCTTTATTTTATAGAAATAGTATTCATTTATCAATTTAATCTGATTTACAAAAAAGTAGTAGTAATAATGTTAATAGTAGTAGTAGTAGTAGTAACAACAATAATAATGATAATGATGATATTGTAAATTAAGTGACTATATTTTAAAACATTATTTATTTATTTACAATAGCTTAAACACTGGGAATTCATCTTTCCGATTTGTGTCATTGATCTGAATTAATCGTTCAGAAGATTGTTGATATGTGTCAGGTGTGCCATGAGGAAGCCATTTCTATTTTAGGGTGTTTTTGTGGGTTAGGTCTGTGAAAACAATATAAGTGACAAGACAAAAAAAAAACTTGTTTCAGAAGAAAGATCTTATCAAATTGTGTTATATTTCCATTTTATGAATAAAAAAGCATTGAATACAAGTAAAAGGTGGAAAAGCAATAAATATTGAAATCAAAAACAAAACTAAATGAACAGGACATTTGCCCTCATGCAAAAGGTTTCAAAAGCTAGCAATATTTTTTAGAAGCATAGCTCAAACAATATCTTAAAAACTGAAAAATACAAACAAACAAATAAGAATCAAAACCTCAAAGAGAGTATAAATTGTAGCTTTTACAAAAGAACTATTTATTATGACAAAAAAGACAACAAAAAAACAAAACAATTATCATATTTGTATATTTTTCATCCTTTTTAGTAACATTTAAAAGATATTTCAGTACTTATAAAAAAGTTACTCTTATTTCTCATCATAGCTGTTTATAATGTTTGGGTATTATGGATTTTACAAGTACAAGATTTATGGTCTTGTGTTATTTTAATTGCTTTATTGACAAAATTCATCTTTAACAAGAATGTGCAATAAAAGATTTAACTACTGTTCATAACTTCAAAATGGAAGTATTCAATCCACAAAGTCTTTTGACTTCCAAGAGTCCCTATTTCTTATTGCAATATGTGTATGCACAGTTAAAATCTTACTTGGAGTTATTTTCACTCAGTTTAAACAGTTGAAAATATTTTGTATTGCTTATAAATGTGGTTTTATGTTGGTCTATTTCTAATGTATGGCGTTCACTAAAAATCGTTGAATGATGCATAGACACGGGTTGGCGTTCGCATATTTAAATTTTATAATACGACCGTTGAATAAAAAAATTAAAAATTTAACGGACAACTCTGTCTGTCCCGCAGTCATTATGGAGAACATATTGCCACAGACGACTGCCATCAACACATATTGGAAAAGCCAGCTGGTCTTACGCGGTTCGTCATGGCATAGGCATAAATAGTGTAAGAGTATTTCATTTAGATCTGTGGTTCCCAAACCCATGGTCACAACTCAAATGAGGGTCGCAAGGATGCTCCTGAAGTTAGTGGGATAGTTCGAAAAAAAAAAAAAAATGAAAAATGTTAAGAGTAAAAACTTGTGCAAATATGTTTCCATCATAATTTAGGAATATAAAGCATTATTCAGTCTCTGGAACAGGAAAATAGTTGTGAATAATAAAGCATCTACAAATGTATGAAAACTCCTGATGCATTCCAATCTGTTCACATCCAATACTTGTACTTGATTAATAGTAGTAAACCCTGATGTATTTTTTACTAGAAGGGGGGTACAAGGGACTGAGAGGCTATACATACATGGTAGAAGCAAATAGAAGTAGATTGAATATCAGAAAATCCTTTTTTTAGCAATAGAGTGGTAGGACTTTGGAATAGATTATGGGAATATGTAGTGCTATCAACAGATGTAAATGATTTTAAGAAGAATTATGATGTTTATTACACCACCACAAAGGTTTAAGGCCCTAGATATTGTGTAAATATGATTGTTATGATGTGTGCTTGTATATACAAATTGTATCCTTTTTTTCACACTAAAATAAAATATCCTAAATTAAAGTAAAATTCAGTAAAATTTATTGGATAAAATTAAATGAAGAAACACTGGAATTATGTTTTAGGCCCAAAGGATTCTGTGTACAGGGTCATGGCCAAAACAGTTTCAGAAACACTGATTTAGATAAAATCAATTAAATTTTCAGAAATTATTATCAATTATATAAAAAATTTAGAAAAGCTTTAGAGTTTTGTTTACAATTTCTACTAAGGTTACTTATCTAATTTAAAAGACAATCACTGTTTTCTGTATTTATAGTAATTTCTTAAAGTTGCAGTGATCAACAATTTTAGAAAAGTTCTACAATCTCCATACCCCAAACCTTTTTTTCTAGAACATTTTGATATCCTCCATTTTAAATAATGCTATAAACTAATTTGTTTCTACTTACAAATTCAATTAAAAAATCCCATTTCTTACTCAGAGTTCTCAGATGATGGCAAATGAAATCCTGCATTTATAATTTAATTATAATATTAAAATAGATTTATTTATAGCTTTGGGAGATTACATCATGTTGAATTCAGGATATTTATAATTATTCAATATTTACAGAACTCCTAAAGATTCATTATAAAAGTTATATTATATTCTAAAATGTTATGAATGAAAGACAATCATGTATTTTAAACTATGTGCAACTGTACAAATAGCTTCAAGTGGACACTTCTCAGTTTTAGAAATGTTTCTATTATAAGGTATGATTTTTAGTTACTATGAGAAATAGCTAATCTTGGAAATTTTAGGTTTAAAATAGAATGGTGAATTTGAAATGTTAAAAAAATAAAATAAGTTTTAACAACTGATTAGAACATGCATATTAATTAATTTAAACATTTTCATCTATAAGTATGAAAATATATTATAGAATCATAAAGAAAATAATCTTCTTCATTTTGGTATTTAAAAAAATAAAGTCCCTTTCGTACATTTTCTTTAACAAAGTATAATAAAAGTATAAACATGAAAACGATTTTTATAAACTTTATTTAAGAAGTTAATTTTAAAAAGTTAGTAATATTGATTATAGTAGTTTTCATTTTAATTTCCTTAGACTATTGTTAAAGGATGATAATAGTACATGATTATTTTTCTTTTTAATAAATTTAGTTTTCATCTTTATTTTAAGAAACAAAAAAAAAAAAGACAGTTTTATTGAAAATTCAATCTAGAATTTTTATTAGATCATTATTTCAAAAAACAAAACAACAGTTTAAGATCCGACAAGTAATAAACAACGAGCAATTTTCCTAACTCAACCGATCCGGAATTTCCTTAGCAAAACAAAGAAATTAAATACATTCTCGTTTTCTCATATTGTCCCAATTTTGAAATTTGAGAGTTTTATAAAAAATTCGACAGCGTTTTCTAGAATTATCTAGATCCGGACCTTTATTTCAGGCGGTACTATTCTAACTCTCTACATAGCCTCGAACGAAAAGTGCCTTCGCTAATATAAAACATCAAAGCACTGCATTAATGTTTAATTAATAATTTTCAGTTCTATTTTCCAATTAATATCGAAGATATGGTAGATTTTTTATTGACTAATTTATATTTTATCCCCAAAAATATAATCAAGTTAACGTAATTGTAAGATGATGTGGCGCGCCCTCTGGAACAAGCATGCAAACGGTGTATAGTCGGGTGTTCTCCCTTGTCTGTTTTCAGCACAAGTGCGGGCTCACGTCTTAGCCTGTTGTTATTTGTGTTTATTTACTCGTCTTGGCAGTTCTTCTTCTAAGTGTGCATCTTGTTTCACAGTAGTTGAATAAAATGGAACTACCAACAGACCAAGTGAGACAGCTGAAATCGTTTATCGAAATCTGCAGGCAGGACCCAGATCTTCTGCACCAACCCAGCTTGGATTTTTTCCGGAAGTGGATCGAAGATTTGGGAGGCAAAATCCCTCCCAGAAAAGCAGCAGACTCTACTTCTTCGAAAAGCTCGACTTCCAGTTCAGAAACAGCAAGCAAAAGCGAAGAAGATTCTTCACCTACCATGGATCAGTCTGACGAAAGTGATGAGAGCGAGGTCGAACTCGATAACACCGGAGTAGTGGAACCAGACGAAGATATAGATCAAGAATTCGGTGACGAGTCTATCGAGATATCAGATGAAATGGTTGAGCTCGCCACGGAGAGACGAAATGAAGGGATCGATGCTATGTCCTGCGGAGATTATGAAAAGGCGATTAAACTCTTTACAGAGGCCATTCTGAACAATCCAAAGTCAGCCCTTCAGTATGCTAAAAGAGCGTGTGTCTTCATTAAGATGAAAAAGCCCAACGCAGCCATCAGAGATTGCGAAAGGGCCATTCAACTGAACCCTGATTCTGCGCAACCTTACAAGTGGAGGGGAAAAGCAAGTTGTATGCTAGGAAACTGGGAGCAGGCTTACCAGGATTTATCTGTCGCCTGCAAGCTCGATTATGACGACGATGCCTACCAAATGCTCCAAGAAGTCACCCCCAACGCCAAGAAAATCCAAGATCACCGCCGAAAATACCAACGAAAACATGAATTAAAAGAGATGAAACAGAGGCAGGAAAGAATTCGCAAGGCGAGGGAAGAATACGAGAAAGCCAAAACCCAATCTGGATCGACAGGTACGGCCGAAACAAACCCAGGTTTTAAGATGCCTGGATTCCCCAATTTCCCAGGGGCCAGCGCAGCGGGTGGCTCTGGTGGCATCGATTTTTCCCAGTTGCTTAGTGATCCCGATATTGTTAGTGCTCTCCAAGACCCCGAAGTCGCCGCAGCCTTCCATGATGTCAGTTCTAACCCTGCCAATAGATGCAAATATCAAAATAACCCCAAAGTACAAGAAGTTATTAATAAATTGGCAGCCAAGTTCGGCGCGCCAAACCCTCAAGGAAAGTAAAAAATGAAGATCCTAAACTGGACTTTGGGGTGAGAAAACAAGGACAGATTAGGAATTTTCTCTGAACGTTAAACTCTTCTAAAAAGAAGATGCAATGGCAATGTGAGGTTTGTCATATTTTGTGAGTGTGGCACCTGCCATTACCAAATGACTTCACTCTGTTTAAAAAAAAAAAAAAAAAAAAAAAAAAAAAAAAAAAAAAAAAATAAGAAAGAAAAAAAATATCAACATTATTTGGGGAAAAAAGAAGAAAGTCTTAAAATACTATCTTGCGAGTGTTTCTCTTTTACAATGGTTGAGAAAAACGGGAAAACTTAGACTGATTCACAGGAGGGAAACTTTGTCAAAATCCTTATGATTTGACATATTTTTCATATCTTTATTTTTTATTTTATTACCTGCTGGTCAACTTTTACTGACCTTAAAATTGGCTTACTAATTCATTTAATTGATAATCTGAAAATCTTTAAAAGAACAGCAGTAACAACAAAACAACTGAATAACTGTGAAACTGTCTTTTAACTTAAATGTCCCTTTTCTTTAATTGCTGTCAAAAAGTAATTTTGTTCCTTTTTGGTCGGCCTTTTTCTGTTTCCCTGCTGTATGTAACCTGCCGCTTCATTTATTTGATTCATTAAACAAATTTGCCATTGTAGAATTAATTCATTTTGCTGTTTCTTGTGTAGATCCTGTAGTTTTATTTATAGTTAAGCGGAAAATGAAACCAGGCTCATTTTGAAAATTACAGACCATAATACTTCCCTCGAGTCTGTAAAATTCTGTTCCTGAAACCCTTAGTTGCGGTGCTATAGGATATATAAGGCTTTTAAGTATTCAATTTGAACACCTTAATCGTATTATAACTTGTTTAAATTTCTAGTAAGTAAAAGTCAGCTTTTTAATAATAAAAAAAAAAACATTAATATAACCCGAACCGGAACCCATTAGTTTTTACCCCCTGTTTGAAGATTTAAAATAGAAAAAAAAAACAACTTTGTAAACTTTTCATTATTTGTCAATGTTGAAAAGTTGTTTTTTCTATTATTATAGTTTTCATAGAAAAGACAAAACAACCAAGTGATATATATATATATATTTTTTTTTTTCAGTAGTTTAAGGCAAATCTTCAATATGAAATTCTAAAAGCCTTGAGTATAGCAATGTTGTTTTTAGCAATTCAATTTTTGCTAAAACTTTTGTTTCCATGACAACTACTACTAATTTTAATCACCCACAACACAACACAACCACAAAACTATCAGTGGTTGTCATTGATGGTTTTTTATGTGTTCAAAATTATTGGGAGGTTTTAGGACTTCATTTTGCATTACAACAGATGTCTGGGTTTTTAACATTTTTGAAATTCAACAAAAAAAAAATAAAACTTCAAAATAACTATGAGTTTGATATTTTTTTTATTCTGGTATTAAGGCTAATATTAACACTTGTACTAATTTGATATTTTTATATAAAATATGTAATTCTGCAACCATAAATCATTTTAATATCTTTTTTCAATAGATGTTAAATGGGGTCCAGACAAAACCTCCTCAGTTATAGTGCAAAGTAGGACAAAAACCCTTGGTTGAATTAAAACATTTAAGTAACTATAAATATTTTTACCTTCTTTACTCAACAAAAAGTCTTTATCTGGCCCAATATTCTATATATATTTTTAAGCTTAACATTATTTAAGCATGGGGTTGCTCATTAACTACATTTATTTATGCATGGGGGTTACTCATTAACTAATACTAATAAGAAAAACTGTTTTAAAAATTCTGTATATTTTTCCTAGAGGGGGTTTTGTCCTACACTCATATCAAATATTGATAGAAATTTCTCTTATATATTTTTTGTAATTTTTAGATGAGTCATTATTCTTCTAAAGAGTTGTTAAGACTATTGATCTCTTTATTTTATTGTCACAATGTTTCAGCCAATCCATTAATGAGTTTGTCTAATTAGTATATTTGCCACCATTTTTTTTTTTTTTTCTTTAGTCTTAGTTCGACAATTAAAAAAACAAAACAAAAATGATGGACACTACATTGGGTATGGGGGAAGGCCGAAGAACAAGTATTGGAATTTCCCTATTAATTGAAATTGGATCATGAACTAATATAACATACCTGAATTAGAGCATATGACAAAGCCTTTCCAAATTGAAGTTTTCCAGGCTGGATTTATTAACAGGTTTTCTTACATTCAAGATCAGAGGTTTTCAACCAAGGGTGAATTCATTCCCACCTCAGGGTGATGGCAATTGGGACCATAGATTGGCAGATTCAAATGGAATATTGATCCTTTAACACTGCTAGTATAGTTAAATTACTTTTCTTTTTTTCTTTTTTTAAAAAATATTTCAAAGTAAATGTATATGTGCTAATATAGAAAAAATAAAAGATTTTCTATATTTTATGCATATTATTTGAGTCGGTCTTAGAAGACGAATGACATTCTGAAATATGGTGAAAAGGGTGCCTTGGCAAAGAAGGTTGAGAATCACTGTGCTAGATAGATTTGTAATCCGGGCCACGTCACCTAGGGTGCAAAGATCCTAGGAGTGCACTCCAAACTGAAAAAAAATTCTAAGTCTCACCTCTGGTGCATGAAACCCTTGCACTGACCCTGTTTGTAATTGTCTTTGGTATCATTTCATGTTAGCTTATTCCTCGTTTACGAGGATCAGGAGAAGATTCTCCGCCCGCCTGCACTGGTTGTTTTTTTTTAAGTGGAAATCCGCTCACACGCACCAAGTCCACTCTTTAGGCTTAGTGTCCTACCTCAGTGGCTCGGCAGACTGAGACTGCAAAGCTATAGAGTCTTTTGGTCAGAGTAGCCTTCTCTTAGATGGACTGCCTTACAGGTTTGAAGGGCTCCACTGCCCTACTATTTTACCGTAGCTGCGAGCCGATTAGTGGATTCATGTCTTTACCAAGGGCATTAATTTGAAGTGCTTGCAAACTATTAGGTTATTCAGAAAGTAATGACGTTTTTGTTGTTAATGGTTTTCGTTGAGTTCATGTGGCACCAATTTTTCAAGCTTTTTCACTTTACTGATTTGCCTTACATGGTCCGACATTATCACAATGCCAACAACCAGTATCTGTGACATTTCTCTGACAGTTTTTGCCTGGGTTTTGTTTCACCAACATCTTCAGTTCTTCAATTGCAGATGGACATCCTCTGCCCTCTTGGTCTTCGAGACTCGAATCTTCACTACAAAACTTTAGAAACCGACGCTGCACTGCACGATCGGGTGTGGTCCCCCCTCCTCCTGCTAGGTTGATATTGGAAGATGATTGTGACCAGGGTTGTCCGATTTAGGACATTGTGTGTTTTTTAGCCCTGATGTCCGATTAAATTTTTTATGAAATGGAAAAAATGACACATTTTAGCTATTTATTTTCATTATTGTGATAATAATCTAGCTACTATCAGCTGTTTTTAGCCACCAAATTTATTCTGACCGATTTCAGGCAGGGATGTCTGATTTAGGGAACATTACTGTCCGGTTTTGAGAAAACAGATCTGGTAACCCTGATTGTGACTAAGTTTATACTCATGCAAGAGGGTTATATGCAACTCTCCTTTTTTTTCATATTTTGGTTTAAGGGTCTAAACCATTTACATACAGATAACTCTGAAAATAAACAGTGAATATTAGATAAAAGAGCACATTTTAATCATTAAAACAGGCTAGATATACTGGTACAAGATACTATAGTAATGTTGTAAGACACGACTAAGAGTTGGTATCCAGAATCGGCCATTATTTTCCATCAACCTAATACCACGGCTGGAAGTTGAATTAGGTTTGCTGATTCCATTTTCCATGCAGTTAACAGTAAGGCCACTCCACACCTGATATTTAATATCATTTATTTGTAATACAGTCAGACATATTTCGTATAGCTTTGCAGTAACTAAGAATGAACAAGTAATCAATGTGATGATAGTACCATGATGGTAAAAGTTTTAGCATGACGGCAGATTTATAAAATATGACAATTATAAGAAAAAGTGTTTTATTAGTATTCTCTTTCATCTTAATTTTTAGTTGCAAATGTACCTCAGGTTGGGAACCCTTGAAATAAATAAATAAAACTCTCCTTATGGACATTTGGGGGGGAGTCAATGACATAGATATCACTGTAATAGACTACTGGAGAGGGAGAGGGACTGATGAGGATTACTAAGAGGACCACTATCAGCAGCAAGAAAACAAAATGATGTCATGCCTACCACCCCACTGTATTGACAATTACTATTTAATTTTGAAGACAACACTAATAACACTACCCTGGGGGATAAATGTAGCCCCCGTTAGACACAAAATATACATTTACTCCATTCACTGGAAATAAACCTGTTCTCAGCAAATGGAAGAAAAAACCCAGAAGTTTCTAAATGTAAGAGTTGATCAGATGATGTTTTGATTTGTAAGGAATTATTTCATAACAAAACTACACATAGATTTAGTTAATATAGTAAGCATGTAAGTAAATTTGGTATCTGTATTACATTGATTGATTGCATGGGTTGAACACTTGATGTTGGATTAGGTTAACTTCAACATAAAGCCACATCCAATAAGGATTAAACTTACTAGCAATGACTTGTGAGATTAGCTGACTATCATTGACCATCAGTTACATATTAATCCTAGATTGATTTTCAATCTGAATATTCATCCTGTGTCTTGAATCTCATACAGAATAATATTGTTAATACAACTCTCTTAAAAGCTGCCTCAATGTCATGTCACTTCCTATTTATAGAATTTATATTATAATTTGCTTTTTCTTATAAAGAACTGTAATTAGGAGTTAATAGACCTGGAGTTATCTCCCTTGGACAGACTTTTGTTTTTGTCAATTTATACTTAATTTAATTAATTACTCAAACCGGTGACCCGATTGGACTTTATTATCCAAATTAGAGCATTTTAACAGTATTGCACTACAATGTGCCGTTTTTTGCTCTGTTATGGTAACAAACATACAGAATCGGATCATTATAATATAGTTAAAATAAAGGCTGTTTCTTTTTTAAAAATTGAGTTAATCTCTCTCTCTCATTTATTAAGCTTCCCCCAGTCTAGTACAGTGGTTCCTAAGGGGGAATAAAATAAATTTGAATTTCAAATGATGTATTCCTATTTGCTTTCTTTGAGTAACAAATAGACAGCAGCAGCTATAAAATTAAACTAATTATTATTATAAAACTGTCTAATTATACGCAAAATAAAATAATTATTTGAAATTATTCTTTGTTGCAACTTACTTAAATGGAATGGGGGGGGGGGAAACTAGTAATCTTATTGACAAAAGTGGTGAATGACCTCGAAAAGGTTGGGAACTACTGGTCTAGTTACAAGGCCACAAGTTGCTTACAGTACCTTGTATTCCTAAGTGGTCACTCATCTCAGTAGTTATTTAACTACCTCCCCACGAGGGCAGAATGTGACACAAGGTCGGTTTTAATGTGGGGGCCCACACGTGTACGTGCAGGCAACACAAGCTTACAGTACCTAGTGTTCCCAAGCGTTCACTCATCTAATTACTGATCAGGTTCAACACTGCTCGACTCCAGTAACCAGACAGGAACTGGTGCTTTCACTGTGATTTGGCCATACGCTTAATAGAGTTACTCATGCTTTTAACTTGAATTTGCTAAAATGATTTTTATGAAGGTTCAATCTAAAATCTTTGTTTCAACAGTGAATGTCAGACTAATCAGTAGTAGTGAATATTTTGAGTTTTTGTAGATCTAAGAATTTGTCAGTGGGTCTTTAAAAACACAAACCTTTTGCTAAAAAGAAAAACAAACTGAAATAATTTTTTTTTTTAAACTTTAATATTATTGTATTACTAGCCTAGTACTCGTCAAAAATGATTGGTTATTTTTGTATAGGTAAATTATACAAATATATGTTTTAGTATAAATGTATTAATTGTAAACAAAAAACATACCTCAAATGAAATTTTTCTGTTGGTTTTCTACAACTCTTCATATTTTCTGTTCTTCAATAATTTTAAAACAATAAGGCAGAATTGAGTAAAAAAAACAATTTCTTTTTTAATGAGAAAGACGTCAGTTTTATTCATTTTAAAAATCAGAGATGCCTATCTTTAGTGGCATTGTTTTCCGTGATACTACTAAGCAGTAGTGATGTAAACATGAACACACAGACACGGTAAAGCAAAGCTTTACTCCCTTCCACTCTTTCTTTCTCTGTTTGCTTTAGCGTGACAGAAACAAACAGACAAAGTGACATGGGTTTTACTTTCCATTTCAGAGTACTTTTTTTACTGTATTCACTATTCAATTTTGAATTTGATGCTTACCAATGAGAACATTACTTTTTGGGCCTGTCTTGTGGCTGAGACTGGTGCCAGATTTTGGTGTTCAAGCTTAGATAAAAGCCAGGATTTTGAATGCTGATTTTCAAGGAAGGTCTTCTCCACTTGGAAGATTGGCATCATAATCTTTTTATCCCATTTGACTTTCTGCTATACTTAACTAAAATGAATAAATATCATGAACATATTACTCTGTTACTTTTTAAAAAGTGATTACTGTACATAAGATGGGCATCTAATTTGAAAAAAAAAGAACAATGCAAATATTACACTACATCCAATACACTGGTATTATAACCAGGGGGTCGACTACCAAAGCTTGATATGAACAGTTATGGGGCTTGGATGA
>VCCN01002231.1:2824100-2841910 GCA_006491835.1 Architeuthis dux | reverse complement strand
TAAAGGGGGAGTGGCTTTTTTGAAGGGGTCAATGTGTGGGTTATGGAATGGGTGGCACTGGGGTGTTAGATGCTGCTTTGATGGGGACAGTGTCTAGCTAGCTAACAATCTGCTATGTTCAATTTTCTTCTTGCAGCGACGAAATGCATAAAGACTTATCTTCGTGATAATAAACATGTTTGAGATGTAACACGCTTTTCTCATTTTTCTTTTCCACATTGTCTAACCACATCCACCATATATAATCATATAGATTAAACATTATACAGTGAAAATTTCAGATCAAAATTCAGTTAATAACTACATGTCAGGCTATGGACTTATTGATCCACCCTTGTACATGACTAAATATTCACAGTGATAACAAAGATAAATGATTGATTAATCTGGAAGTCCTGTAAATGATTGAAAAAATATCAGTTTATTTAAATTTTTTGTTGATGTACAAAAGAAAACAAGCAAATATAAACGTGACAACTTTATAATTTGTGACCGACTGCAAAGCCAGTTTGAATAAAGTTTATTTTCTCAGCAGATTATTGTACAGCGATTGAAAAAAGAAAAAAAAGCTTTTGCTTACATGTGAGTTATGAGCTGCAAATCTGCAAAAAGAAAGATGCTTGAAATGAAAAAAAAAAACACTTTCTTTGCTTGAAGATATAAATAACCCAACATTTGGTGAACTATTTATGGTACAGGTATCCCCTGCCTTTCGAAAGTTTGCTTAACACTACTTTTTTGCATTTATGAAAAATAGTGAAAGCGAAAATAGTGTTGAGCATTTGTTTTTTTAGTGAGCCTTTATAGAGTCTGTATGCACTCTCTTCTCACCTGTACCTCCTACCACCACAACTTCTGACGACTTCATCACCATTTTTTAGGTCTAGGAATGCTCAAAATTCTTTCCTATATAAATTAATGGTAATTACTTCTTTGCTTTACTTCATTCCAGCTAACGAAAGGTTTTTTATAGGGACAATCTACTTTCGGATAGCGGGAGAAACCTGTACTTGTTTTTTATTAGATACTTATACCACTCAGATTTTATACAAATGGACTAAACAGAGAAGGTATAAGAAATGAAATCCCTCTTAATAACTATACAAGAACTCTGAGGTAGGAACCCAAGTCAATTATGATACCAACCTAAAAGTAAATGACCCATTTTTCTATCATATAACCTAATCTCTCCTATTTTGTAAAGTTCTGACTGAATTTATTTTGTTCAAGACAGTTAGAAGAAGAAAATATTAATGTTTTAGAAAAATCCATTAAGTGGAAATGTCTACTGTTATTGCACTTTTCATGTAAATATTGAAAAGATCTATTCATTTTATTTATGTATCTTAAGCTTCACAATAAAACAAGTAGTTGTTTTGCTTTCAAAAGCAAAATTCATTTAATACTGATTATCATTATCTCTTAGTTCCAAAGATAGAGAAACTGGTGGTGAAATTTTCAACTTCCTAATTTTCCAATGGTATAAATTAACCTGTTCGTTGCCAAGTATATTTTTTAACTCCTGCGCTGGGTTTTTCTCATGAAAAATTGATGAAATGGAAAGTCTTTATTCCTAAAGAAATATGCAAATTCTGATTGGGTTGTTCTATGGCCTAATGGATAAAAGTTGAGTGTACTTAGTAACCTGCCTGGCAGTTGTGATTTCAATCCCTAGGTTGGGTAGTGTAAAAATGTCCTATACTCTGGTTCAGTGGAAGAGATGGACAAGCAAAATTGCAAGGACAAATTAACTAGGAAGAATTAACTGATACAAGATATCCTCTAGCATGGACAGTGGAATGAAAACAATCTACTCCCATTGATTGAATAAAGGGTTTGGTTTGAAATTTCCAGAAGGTTACCAACTATGACAGACACCTGATGAAGGCCGAAGGGTACAATAGCTGGAACATTGTGACTATAACAACCAAGATGAGGACACTAGTCAAAGTAAATCAATATATAATAATGATAATTCCTCATCTCAGAAATTCAGACAAAAATTTTAATACTGGCTCTATTTTTCTATTCTTAAAATAAACCTACTTTACTTAAGTAGACTAGATAATCTCAGGAAATGTGAGAAGCTTAAAATTAATTTTTATAACATAAGAGTGTTATCACAGTGTACTAATTACATTTCACACAATGATTGATGACTGAAAAAGATGTTTAAAAAATGAAAAAAACAGAAGTTTGGGTCAGTACTAAAGGGATAAAGAAGAGAGACATGAAAAATTAAAACTTCTACATTCTCTTGAATGAACATAAATTATTTTTTAATCAAAAATCTTTTTGTACTTGAATTAATGCAGAATTTATTACAAGCAATGTTGTGTACCTAATTTATTTCTTGTAAAATCTGTGATATTCAAGTTTCTCAGATATCAACTTCAAGTAGCACCTATTCTTATGCATTAAAAACCCAAGTTCACTGAATATTTTTTTCAATAATAAAAATATTCAAGGTCAAAAGAAATAATAAAAATAATAAATGAACAAGTATGGTGTATAAACTTTCGACAATTGTTCAGTATACTACAACATGTTTTGAAAGAAAGGAATTCAAAAGTCATGCACCAATGAAATAAATTAAAGTGGATCTTACCTATTATACATTGATTTACTTGGACTAGTTGTTATAGTCACAACATTTTGGTTGCTGTACCCTCAGGCATTGTTCAGGTGTCTGTTGTGGTTGGTAACCTGGGAATTTTTAACCGACCCTTTATTCAATCCATGGGGGTAGATTGTTCTCATTCTGCTGTCCATGCTAGAGAATATTTTGTATCAGTTAATTCTTTCTTGTCTGCCTCTTCCACTGAACCAGAGTACATGACATTTTGCACTACCCTACCCAGGAATTGAACTCATGACCGCCTAGTTACTAGATGCGCTCAACCAATGCTTTTATCCACTATGATGATCGGTGATGGAAACTTGGAGCCTTAAACCTAGAGTTCAGTTCAAAATTCCCAGAAGGTTGCAAACTACAACAAACACTTGAAGAAGACTGGAGGGTACAATGACTGAAACGTTGTGACTATAACAACCAAGATGAGGATGTTAGTCTGGGTAAATCAATGTATAGTAAAATTCCTCATCTCAGCAATTCAGATAAAGATTATTGGATCTTACTTATTAGGTTCCTTCTCAAGATAAGCTGCATATAGCACTGGTTAGTTCAAACAAGGATCACTAAAGTACAATATATGATTTTTTGCAAAAATCTTCTTGTCATGTTTTGAATTAAATTATGTGGTGCTTGATTTCTGACTCATTCTGTACAATAATAACTAAAATAACATTTTAGCAATTTTCTGAGTATGCTGGTATATAAGACAGTCATTTAATTAAAAAAAAACCCCCAAAAACACAATGCAAATATTACACTGCATCCAATGTTCTGGTATTATGACTAGGGGTCTGTCTACCAAAGCTCATTATGGACAGGCTTTGATGAGTTGTATATCCTTGTAAACCATTTATCTTATATTCCAGCATATATCGTACATTCAACAAATTTTAATAACCAGACAAATAAGAAAATAACCAAATTATTAATGTCTTTTTTATGTAGACATACAACTAAAAATAAATGGAAAAATCATAGTGGTCAGAATGAAATGAAATTTATAGAAAATAACAATTTTGAAAGAGAAGGATTTCTTAAAGCATTTGATTGGTACTGCATGAAATATTTCTTAAAGAGATGATGGATTTTTTAAATAAAAATTTTATTTTAAAAAAAAGTTAAAACGATTATCACTGCACTGCTTTAAATTTTTTATAAGTGTAACTAATCCGGAATTATCTTTTATTATTTTTATTAGATGAAATATTGTAAACCATCAATTTTGACTACTATTTTCCTCTATCTTTTAGTTGCTTTTTATCACAATTTAAATCAGGCCATCAGCCTACGACAGTGAGTGAATAGCATGGATCAGAAATGAAGAATAAACTCTTGGTGAGATTCGAACTCACGTTTCTTTTTTACTAGGGATTGCTGGTAAAGACTCAGCTTCTCTTAACTGCCTGAGTTACGAGAACTCTATGGCTTGGAAGATCAAATCTTACTCGCTGCTGCAGGTCGATGGCCTGAGTTAAGTTGTGATAAAAAGCAACTAAAAATTAAGATGTAAAATAGTAGTAAAAAATTAATAATAATGGTTTACAATACTTCAGCTAATAAAAATAAAAATAATAAAAGATAATTCCTTTACTGATACTACTAGTAGAGAAACAAAAACAAACATAGCACCAGAGAGATCAAGGAATGGAGAATAGGTTCAAGGGTTAGATTTGATCTACTGCCGAGCAGTAGAGTTCTCATTGGTCAGTTAAGAAAAGCTGGCCATTTACCAGGCTTCCCTATGTAAAAATGAACGCGAGTTCAAATCTCACCAAGAGCTTATTCTTTATTTCCGACTTGTGTTATCCACTCACTGCCATGGGTTGATGGCCTCAGTTGAGTTAGGATAAAAAGCAACTAAAAATTAAGATGAAGGAAAATAGTAGTTAAATTAATAAAATGATAATCCAGAATTATCTGTATAAAATGGCACCATAAAATATCTAGTGTCATCTTTAAGAAAAATAAGACAGGTATCCTCCGCTTTTCAATGGATGGTAATTAATGGCAATTGATTTACGCCATTTCAGCTTACAAAAGGATTTTATAGCAACGTTCTACTTTTGGATATCAGGGTAAACATGTATCTCATAACATGCAACAATTTTACTATGGGGATGGACCAATAAAAATAATTAGAAATGAATAGTCTGTATAACTATATCACACATACAAACATCAATCTCACCTCACAGGTAATATAAATTCATAGACTCAATACATCTATCAACGAACCCACATACACATCCTTTCTTTTATGAATCAGTAAAATTATTTATATATAAACTCATACATACACACCGTTTCTTTTACCAAATAGAAGTTAAAAATGTTGCTACTGTTGAAAAAAAATGACTGAAAACTTTTTCATTAGATTTGATAAGTTAGTATTTTGTTGTAACTGACTAAGTGCCCTCACAACAACCGTGATAATTTGGGACACTGAACTACAAGATCGTCAAATATAATTAAGAATTTTATGTTTCCAACTGTACCCAGAAATTAATTATCATGTAAATACCACCTATATGATAATTGGAGCAGACATACACACTGTATAAAACAACCGAGATGAGAATAACAAAATAAACTCATTAATTGTGGACCTTTATCTCAGAAATGCAAAACAATATTCATCTTTACTACAGATGACCATGACTAACCTTTTAATACAGATATAAAACATAGGATTGTGGATTTTACAAGCATTAGAATGACTGTAAGATGAATAGATTCATTTCACCCTAGTTTGAGATTAGTTTTCTCTCTACAAGATGGATTTATGTTAATGAGCTTTTATACATCTTGGAACTTGGGTTGGAACCATAGACCTCTTGCATGTCAGACAATTGCTGAACCATTTTGAGGACAAATCTAAAGTAGCTTACAAACCTTTAAAATTAGTTCCTCTAGAACAATTTACCGTATATGCCAGTATATTCAATGGACATTTAATTTTAGAAAAAAAGATCTATGCGAATATTACACTGCGTCCAATGCGCAGCTGTTCTGACTAAAGGACCCTCTACTGAAGCTCAATATGGACAGTTGTGAGGCTTGAATGAGTTGCAGTGAGCAATAGTCCTCCAAATACTCTTATAAACCATTTGTCTAATAGCCCGGTATATATGGTAGTTGCGGTTAACTAGGTAATGACATGACAGAATACTGGACTGGAGTCTATATTAAAGTACTCAGTGCTGCCTATTTGATAAACGAGTAATACAGTGGATCGGACTGTTAAAACATAAAATAAATATTTTGTACAAATGGCTGCTAAAGAGATAGGGAGATTTTATAGCATCTATCTCCCTGTGGGAATCACTTAACTGCCAATAAAAGTTGAAACCCAGCCATCATTAGATTCAAACATCAACCAGCAATTGGCTGTACAACTAATTAGTCTATAGAAGCACCTCATTTAAATATAACAATTTGTGAATAATGTAAAACTTTGGACATCAACTTATGATGCACCTGGACACATCATCTGGGATGTTTCCTGGGGTCATTGGATGTTTCAACAATCAGACACCCTCATCCACGCAAGAGACAAACTCTTCCTGGAATCTACCGTATATAAGATGGACATTTATTTAAAGAAAAAAACAAACTATGCAAATATTACACTGCATTCAATGCACTGGTATTATGAATAGGTGGCTGTGTGCTGAAGCTTGATATGGACAGTTATGGGGCTTTGATGAGTTGCAATCAGCGGTTGTCCTTCAAATACCCTTGTAAACCATTTTTTCTTATAGTCTTGCATATACAGTATTGCCAACAGTGTAATGTCATCATAATTGTTATTACTTATTGCTTAAATATAATCAATAATTTGATGATTAGTATTTTTGTAATGTTATCCCTATAAACTTAATTTATGATTTTTCAATAAAGATTAGCTTAGAAAATTTTTATTGATATTTGCAGCAAGCATTACATTCATTATTAGGTAAGTGTTAGAATGAATAATTATGAAAATCTAGAGCCACGAGCAAAAATAAAATTTGCTTATTATGAAAGATTTTATATTTTTTCACCCATCAATAAGATTGCAAGAAAGGTATGTTATTAAATGCTGGTCAATAAAATATCGTTAAAAAAATGGTGAAAATCAAATTCAATTAATATTTGCTGGGAATTTGTGTGATTTAATCTTTACATTTTTTTTATCAATTTAAGCATTTTATAAAAGATATTTCTCTATTTGATAAACGCTTAAGAGAAATATTTTATTGACCGTTTCTTAACTTCAACAGAAAAAATATTAGAGTAATTTAATTAAAGTCTCAATACTCTCAAGGTAATTTGCTAAATTTTAGCATGTATATTGCCTTTAAAAAGATTTGATAGCATTAATAATCTTTTAAGAATCACCTGTGTGATATCAAAGTATACACAGGTGAATTTTATAAGAACAGTTCTGTTTAAGATGTTTTACAAAAGGTTTTTTCAGATTGCAAAATGTGAATTCTTCCTTACTCATCAAGAAAGAAAAGTATTTTGCCACATGATCCTCTTGCAGTAAATACCATATTTCCCAGTGTTGAGGAATGCTTCGGCCTCAACAATGCACCCCAATTTTGAGTTGCAAAATTTGGAAAAACAATAAAAAAAAGAAATTTTAAAAAGAAAAAGCAAAAAGTAACCTTCAGCATGTAGGATGGACAGTAAGTTCTTAAGACTTATTTTGGGAAAAAAATAGCGTCTTCAACATTGGGAAATACAGTAGTTCTATCAGAAACTGGATTTTTGCTTCTCCCTAGTTTGTTTACGTGGTTGCTTTTCACTATCAAAGTTTATTTGTGTCGGTTTTTGAGATTTGCTCTCTCTCATTCTGAAGAGATTTGTAATGCTGCCAAAAGTTTTAACAAAGTAATTTTTGAAATATAAAATATATAAAAGATAGTCAATTCTTATAAACAGAACAATTCCATCTAAATGTTTGATTAGAGTCGCTTATGCACATGCACACATTTTTGATAATGAATAAGTGATTCCCAATTTATGATTACTTATTATATTTAAGACTAAATGCTATTGACATCCATATTTTTTCTATAATATTACCAACAGTTAATCAGGTGTTGTAATAAACAAGATATAACCAATACTGTCATTCATTACCGATCAGTGCCGGATTCACATATGGGCAGAGCGGGCTGCAGCCCAGGGCCTCATAATCTATATTCCTGCCAGAAAAAAAAAAATTTACCAATTATTTTATTTCATTCCTAACGATAAAAATACCTAGGCCAAAATAATGGGTGATCACAAATACAAAATTCAGGTACACATTGATGGGTGTGTTACATGATTATTCTTTAGAAAAGATTTTCAAATATTTCTGCAACCCCAAATAATCTTTATGTGATCCCCCCACCCACCCCCCAGGGTCCTGACCCTTACTTTGAGAAGCCCAGAGCCTCCATTTGCATTAATCCGACACTGTTACCAATAATAATTATTGCAGTAAAAAAAATCAATAAAAATATCAAAAGAAACTTGAGGTTTTATGATGTGAAGTGACATTGCCAATCAGCAATTTATCTGGACTAACATTCTTACTTTAATATTTTTCTTTCTTTTAACCAAGATATTTTGGTAAATATATTCTCCAATGTGACCCACATAATACCATCAGATAGCAATTTTAAAAATGCATACTAAAAGTGTTAATTGAAAAGAAAAAGAAAAAAAAAAAGATCAAATATGATTTTCTGTAACTTAACAACAAATATTTTATCAGCTATTTAAGCTATTTACTGCCCTTAGCTTATAACAATGCAAATAATTAATATTATGCTGAAAATATTTCATCAGTTAAAAGGAATATTCTCATGCCACTAGAATTTCTATAAGAATATCTTTTTCTACAATTTTCTTTTCATATATTTCAGGTATTTGATTTTTAAAGGAAATTTATTATTTTAAAATCCAGTAATTACTCTATATAGGTGTGGAGTGGCGTAGCAGTAAACGGCCTGGAAAACGAAATTGGTGAACCGTGTTCAAGTTTAAGCCGAAGCTGCTCATTAATACCCTTGGGAAAGGCATGAATCCACTTCTCAGCAGCTATGGGTAAATAGCAGAGCAGTTGGAACCCTTTAGCTTTGTGAGGCAGTCCATCTAGGGCGTGGGTCTAGCAACTCTACCCCATAAAACCTACTTGCTACTGAAACCACAATGTGGTTCTATTCTCCACACAGAGTCTATGGGAAAAGAAAAAAAAACCCTATAAATGCATCAATTATTCTATTTGCTTGCAGCTGGTAGGGACACACATAGTGAACAAAATCTTTAAAAAGAAATAAAAATATTGGCCCAAATAAATCTGTCAGTGAAAAATTTTAAACTTTATAATTTTAAATGTGTACATTAATTTGAAACCTTTAAATTTTGTAAAGTAATTTTAAAATTCCCCAAACCATATTTTCTAGACCTCAAGGTTAGTTTGAAAAAAAAAAGAAAAAAAAAAAAAAAAGTCATTTTCCCTATCCTCATTTTTTTAAAGCTTAAAATGCCCATTTTTATCAATGCTGTTTTTTCTTTGGTGCTATGATGTCCTGTAGTTTCTGTAGCACTTCTGTGAAGATGAATGTACCAAGGAAGACAAGGGAGGCTCCAATCCAGTGGAATGTTGTGAAAGGGTTCTGGAAATACCAAATGGAGATGATGAGGCTGACAAATTTTCTCAGGGTCACTACAAGAGTCACAGTTAATGAGGTACATTCTGTAGTCAGGATGAACACACTGCGGATACACACATACCTGAGGAAGGGAATTAAGGAAAAAGAACTATTGGCAGTAATGTTTATCATAACACATAATCAAAGACATACAACAGGCATAATGTGAAAGTAGTAAAATAAAGATAATCAAAGGACGTAGAAATAACATGAGTGGCTTTCTTGCCAAGTGTCATTTTCTGCTTTGTTAACAAACATGCTATATCTTAGAAGTATTAGATATAAGATTGGAGGATTTTGTTACTAATCTGTTTGCAAAATAGTTGCAATATGACACCAGAAAAACTATACTAAAAAATCCCTGGAATCGCAATGGAGCTTCCCAAGAAATCCAACATGGCAGCTTTATTTAGACAAAATATGGAAATAGTCATAAAATTACAACTTTGGGGTCTATTTCTATGTTTTAGAGGTTGGAAAATTGGAAAAAAACACACCCTGATGCGATATTTGCAGGATAAGGTCAACAAATTCAACATGGCTCCCAAGATGGCTGCCATTTCTTGGCAAAATAGTGAAGAAAGCCAAAACAGATAGAAAGTTGATTTGGGAGTAAATTCCAATGTTTCAATAGTTGGGCAATCGATTTCAACCCATTATATTGGGGAAATATTCGTGATTAGTCTCCAAAACCAAATTATGTGAACATAACTGAAAACAAGAAATTTTTAAGATTATGTGTGGTTTAGAAGTAGTAAACCTTTTTACTAGAATGGGTACAAGGGGCTGAGAGGCCACATATATACAGTAGAAGCAAATAGAAGTAGATTGAATCTCAGAAAATTCTTTTTAGCAATAGAGTGGTGGGACTTTGGAATAGATTACCAGAATATATAATGCTATTAACAGATATAAATGATTTTGAGAAGAATTATGATGTTTATTACACCACCACAAAGGTTTAAGGCTCTAGACATTGTGTAAATATGATTTTTTTTGTGTGCTTGTATATACAAATTGCATACTTTTTTTCACACTAAAATGTTCTAAATAATCACCCTAGCAAAAGCTTGGTCAGGAAGTTTCCTATTCAGAATGGCTCATGACATAGGCTGGTGAAAGAATACAGAAAGCCAGTTCACTGAACAAAGCCAAAAACCAGGATAGGGACCTTGAACATCAGAACTCCATTTGAGAGCAGAAATCAAAGAGAAGAGTTGGGAGGCTAAAGCGGACCTGGAGAAGATCCGTCAAGAAGAGGCAAGGCTGGCCCAGCCGAGATGAGTTGCCCAGAACCAAGTCTGCTGGTGTGGTGTGGTTGTGGCCCTATGCTATATAAGGAGTCTACATGGACAAATAAAAGAACTGTCATTAAACAATGTAGTTACACTAACGGAGAAGTGCACATTTATAAAGACATGTACAAGAACACAGATATGTGTACATGATTTTAAGAAGAATTATGATGTTTATTACACCACCACAAAGACATTGTGTAAATATGATTGTTACGGTGTGTGTTTGTATATACACATTGTATACTGTTTTTTCACACTAAAATAAAATCTTCTAAATAAAGAGGAACTTTGCAAATGGCCTAAGTGGCAAGAGTGAAAGGATATTGAGTAAGAACATTTCCAATGAGATAAATCCACATCTTGGGCATGGCAATATTCAATATTGGGATGAGCATTGGCGCTGAAAGAAAAACATATTTATATTACATCAACTGTTTGCTTTTTCAGAATGTTAAGAACTGAAGAAAATAACATAAAACTCATAAATAGGATTTAATAGAAATTATTAAATCAAAGATTAAAAAATATTAAAATTTGCACAAAATGACTATCCTTCCATAAAAGGAATTATGTTTGCTAGTATTTTTCAATTAAATTTACCAAGATTTATCATTCAAATTAAACTTCATTCAAAAAATAAGATGGGGTAAAATGTATCCTTTACTTAAATCTGTGGCAAACATAGCTCATAAGAAATAAGAATTGAATTTTAACAGGTATTTAAAATCAAAATTTGAAATATTTCTTGTTGATCAAATGAATTATGATTATATTAGATGTAAGCTGAAAGTATAATTGTTGGCAATTTTTAATCCACATATATAAAACGCAATGTGTATCCATAATATATATTTTTTTTTGTGTGTGTGTAACACTTTTCAATGAGTACACAGATACATTTTGATCCTAGACAGAGGGCCAGGAATGCACTTTGATCTTAGACAGAGTGCACAGATACTTTGATCCTAGATAGAGTGCACAGATACTTTGATCTTAGGCAGAAGTACCATAAATAATCCAGTCATTTTTGATGGGTACTATGCTAGTAAACTTATACAACTAATACAACTGTTTGATCAGTTAGGTGCCATAGCTCATCTGGTAAAAGTATTGTTTTTAAACTAGCTTAATTCAATCCGAAGCCAAAGAGAGGCCAATTAGGCTTTTGCACACCAACAGCTACTGTGATACATCAAATTGACTATAGCGGTAACAGCTTTCTACTGCTACTGCCTAAGCATATAAGGTAATTATGGGAAAGTGGTTTGCTCACTCACCCACTTTTTTCTCTGTCTACCATTTTGTGGCATACCATTGACAAAACATTCTGTTGCATTAGTGCCCGTTACATATTAATAATAAATTAAATGTATTAGTCCAAACATGTACTATTATTTATGCATATGTATGACATCATAACAAATGTTATTTTTGCTATTAAATTTGATCTGTGCTGTTGAAAAATTCAAATACATTATTAAAAAATAAAGTAGGTGTGGGTGGCCTAATGGTTAGCAGTACATAAAACTCAAGGCTAAGTTTGCCTTCACTTCATGCTGATACCCTTGGGAAAGGCATGAATCTCTTCTAGCTATGGGTAAATAGAAGGGCAGACTGGGCTATTCAACCTAGGTTGAATAGCAGTATAGGAGACGAACAACTCTGAATTCAAACTGGGAAGTCCAACCCTTTTTCCAGTATTGTGAAAGGCTAGCAACAGACAGAGTAGAGAATTTGTTCCTGAAAATGTATGGTTAACAGGGCTATGGTGAAGCTTCGATAGACCTAGCAAGCTGAATGTGGATTATAATAAATTACTCAAGTAAAATAAAGGAGAATAAAAACAGATGGACAAAATAGCACTAAATAGTTAATCTCATTGTCATCATCAACTGTGCCATGTCATAACCTCTGGACAACAGGAGTTGGCTTGTGCTATTTTTAGAAGCACTTCCTGCTTGTCTAGACAGTTGACCTTGGGGTCAACCTCAGTGTCTCGAGTTTGCTGCGCTTTTAGGTAACGTCACCATTCAGAGTCAACTTGTGGACGAGCCTGGTCACAGCTACTTGGGTCTCCTAAATCAAGCATATCTACAGATCAGCTAAATCTTCTAAATGCTAACCACACTCTATTCTATTTTTCCTCACCATTGTCTCAACTACTAACCAGTACTAAAGCCACTAACTAAAGCTAATATTTAAGAAGAAACAGACAAACTGAAGAACTTGACTGTATTACTGCATAGAAAAAAAAGGTAGGTTGTCTTTTATATATCTTGTTTGACTTTGTAACTTCCTTCAAAGCCCAAGTCATCACAATGACCACTGTCTCCAGCTCCCCACAACACCTTGAGTCCAAGTGGAAGATTTAAAAAAATTAAAAATATAAAAGCCAGTGACAGCAAGATTTATCACGTAAGCTTATATGGTGTTAATCTGGCAGTAAGAACATGTATTTTACCTGATTGAGAAAACATAAGAGCATGTTTGTATATATCAGCAGCGAAGAATAAGAAACCAGGCAGTGGAAGAGCGTGCTGTAGATATAAGCAAAGAAA
This sequence comes from Architeuthis dux, assembly GCA_006491835.1. NCBI lineage: Eukaryota > Metazoa > Mollusca > Cephalopoda > Oegopsida > Architeuthidae > Architeuthis > Architeuthis dux. The sequence continues at coordinate 2,828,727 of VCCN01002231.1, read as the reverse complement.
AGTAAGATAACATTGTTGACAGAGTTAAATGAGACAAAAGTCATTGTCTAAAAAAAGGTATTACTTTTGTCTGGATTCATTTTTTGTTTTATTTAAATTGAGTATTTATACTAAAATGTTTACTAACTTGAATTTTAAAATAATATTAAAAATAAGATTTATTAATATTAAATAAACTACTGACAACTATTTTCAAAATTATATAATTTATGTTCATATTTTGGAGGAATCAGTTTTGATAATATTCACACAATAAAATATTAAATTTCACATGCCCAAATAACATTGATTAGTGTATTGGATTGGAAGCTATAAGTTCTAGGGTTTAGCCTTTGTTGCTTGAGCTATTTGCTGACGTTAACTTATGTAAAAGAAAAAAATCATCACTTATCCAGCATTAATTTATACATTCAGCTTCCAGTTTGATATTTTAAACACTGAGTCATCACTAATAATATACAAATAGGTTTGAAAACTATTTTTTAAATAGTGTGTGTGTGAAGTTCTCATACAATAGTTCTATTGAACATTTTAATATTCTAGAATCATAAAAATTATATATTTTTGTTATTTGACCAAATTAAAAAAAGATCATTTTCCCTTCTTCTAAATTGATATTTTGTATTTGCTTAATACAGTATACACTTTACTTATTAAACAAAAATACACACACATAGTTGTTCTATTACTTCCTTTATCATTTAGGTGCTTTGATAGTTATTAAGAAATGTGTTATCTTTCCTGACTATCTTGAATATTCTAGTAGTTCTGAATTATTTCCTCCCAAATTGCCATATGTATTTTCCATAGTTTTTGAGAAGGGTCATTAATATTCAAATGGTTCTTCGGACGATTTAACTCAGCTGAAACGTGTTTACAACACAAACAATAAGAAGGAGTTCAATTGTCCAAAGACCCATTTGAAAATTATCTTGAAATGTTTAGCAATCATTTAAAAAAAGATTCATATAATTACTTCTGTAGATGATACATAAAAAATCCTATACATTAATCTATCTAGATTGTGTGTATATAGTATATTTTTAAAAGATTTGACAATTTTGAGAGTGCTAATTAAGGCAAGTAATTTAATTTTTTAAATCAGCAAGCTCATATAGATAGGAAATATACAAATACTCACATTATAGAATAATGCTTCAGATGGATGTTTTCCAAATTTTGAATAAATAGTTTCTTGGAAGATTCCCATTCTAGCTGACATAAATAGAGCAAACAGTAACATTCCAATACCTGGAGGGAAAAAACAAAAGAAGAAATCAACAATGCTATTTTAATGCAAAAATAGTAACTCTTAAATTTATAATAGTGCAGGGTCATTCCCTAAATAAAATTTTGATTAATCTTAATTAACCATTTATAGGGCAGCCCTAAAATATTTTAGATATCAAAACAACCTTTTTGTATGGTAAACTAGACCTAATTACAAGATAGTTTCAAGTTTTCTGAATTTGTTTTGTTTATGGGGGCAAAACCCCCTCTGATGAAATGATCATATATGGTGGCTCGCCCAAAAAGTGACCAAAAATGAAAAATATACAAAAATGAAAAATTAGAAAGTTAAATAAAACATAGAATTAAACAATAACATTCAATATAATGAATAGATACAAAAATATGATATTGACAAAAACATAACACCTCTGGGTTGATTTTTAAATTTTATTGTGTGGATCAAAAACAAGCTAATTTAATGGGGTGTGGTATGCCTCAAAAGAATTTATGTCTTTGTTTAAGTGTACTTTGCAAAGCTTGCAGATCACATTGGTGCGGATTATGTTGTCTTTGTGGCTACAATATTTGCATGTGGCTGGCGTGTCATAAAGTGATTATATATAGTCACTTGCCCCATAATGAAATAAGCACTAATTTTTTTTTTTTTTTGTCAGAGTCTATACATGTATAACTATTAAAATCACTTTCCAAGTTCTTTTAAGGTCTGAATAAACTATTTAGATCAGCAGTACAAGAAATGTAGTAGATCTTATGAAGTTTCCGTCTTGTGTAAATTTCAGAATATACATTTAGTTAGGTCAAGCTCTTTTCGAAAAAGTTGCTTCCCATGTCGCACAACACAAGGCAATAATATTGTCTTCATTTCTCGATCGATCCATGGAGACCTAATCCTTATTTCTAGCAATTGTGGGTTTTTACAGGGCTGGGGAGCTAACCTGCTAGATGGACTGCCTTACAGAGCTAAAGGGCTCCGACTACCCTGATATTTACCCATAGCTTAAGTGGAGAAGTGGATTCATGCCTTTCCCAAGGGCATTAATGTGAATTGAACGCAAACTGTCCAAGCTGGAGTTTGAAGTCGATTCACTGGTTCCATTCTCCGTGCCGTAAACCATTAGCCCCACCCACCCCTCCTTTAGGGTGATTCAAATCAGAATTCAGAAATCATTCTCTTCACAATGATATTGCAATTGGCTACAGTCACTTGTTTTTATTGAATAAATAAAATACTTCTCTTGGATAGCTTTTGAGCTTGTCATAAAAATACTAGTTAATCCCAGTGAAAAAATTTCATGGATATATTTGAATATCTATGAGATGATTTTAATAGAAAAAAAACCTACTGAACTCGATTCAGTGGAAAAGTCCATTGTTTTGGATGGAGAAGCAGAAAAAAAAAATCATACTGTTCATTATACAAGTAGATGTTTAAAAAAATGTATTTAAATTCATTAGGAAAATGTTGCATGAACCAAAGAGAAGTATACTTGATTTTTTTTGTTCCTTCCTGCTTTATTAAGTTATTTGAATCCAGTTAAATTTAGGAAGAAATACAGGTTATAATAATGCATTAATTAACTGTAGGTAATAAATTAATTTTTCCTGCTTTACTTTGAATTTTATTTCATGTGTCTATAGCTAAAATAATACCATAAATAACATCTATATTGGTGTAACAATCTGTTGGCTTATTCCTAACATGAGAATCGGCCCTGTCGGCTGGGGCCTCAAATACGCTGACTGCATCCCCTGCAGAGAGGTAAGACCCCCCAACTGGGGCCACCTGTTCTTTCACCAAAGTCGCAATTAAAAATTTAACAAAAAACCCACTGAATTTTAAACTGTTTTTGCATTAAATGATCCATCAAGGGTTGATATGGCGCTAAACAAAATCAATCACATGAGAATCAGGGCAGGACTCTCCTCCCACCTGTGATGGTTGTTTTTTTAAAGTGGAGATAAACTCACACACATCGATTCCAGTCTTTAGGGTTTGTGACCCTCCTCAGTAGCACAGTGGACCAAGATGGCCAAGGCGACTGCCAAGCTATAGGTTTTTTGTCAGAGTAGCCTTCTTAGATGAACTGCCTTACTGGGCTGAAGGGCTTCATTTTCCCTGCTTTTTCACCCCTTTTTATCTACCTATATATGTATATTTCTAAAAGTTAATCTTTCTAAAAATACCTTATTTAAGTATCTTTGAATAATGTACCTTTTTATCTACCTTATATTGGTCAGTAGATACCATGCAGTAATTAGACTGACGTAGGTTTCTACCAATTGTTTCCCAGCTCCTCATCTTTTTATGATGAGCGTGGGTTACATAGTAGAAGGTGAAATGGAATGATCATGTACAAAGTTAGGTTGAGATTGGTCCTGACATTTAAAAACAGACATTGTGTGTGTGTGTGTGTGTGTGTGTGTGTGAAGAACTATACCTCAACATTTTCCAATTTTGATCAACCTCTAGCAGTGATTCTCAATCATTTGTACCATTTTCACCATATTTTAGAATGTCATTCACCCCTTCCAAGATTGTCTGACTCAAAAGGTGCATTCCAAATAATATGTATATCATATTGAAAATCTTTTTTTTTTTCTATATTAGCACACTTACATTTACTTAGATTATCTTTTAAAAAGGAAAAGTAATTTAACTATACTAGCAGATCAATAGTTGTAATCTACCAATGTTTGGTTCCAAATCCCCCTTACCCATAACACTAAAATTATTCCCCTGGGTAAGGAATTCCTCACTTGTTGAGAATCTCAATCTAGCAAAATAGACAAACTTCATATTAGTAGGTTTTTAGAGCACTTTCCATGTTTTATTCATCATAAGATTTTTTTCAAAAGTATTTAAAATCTGCAAATCTTAAGATTTTTAGGGGAACTTACTCTCATAAATCATAGGTTACATAAGAGTGAGATGAAAGTAACATCTAAGTGGATGGGTCAGTCACTTAGCCTATGTCATCTGATGATGAGTAGAAAATAACCCAGTATCTTCAACTCCCAAAATTGCTGCAAAATGACAGTAATTATATAAAAGTATTCTGGGATTTTGTTCATCTAATATTAATGAATATACTCACCTATTAACCACACTACATATTCATATGCTTCATTCTCTGCATTTTTTTCAGCACCACCTTTCTAAAAGAAAAGAAAATGATTTTTTCAATAAAAGTTTTTCTTCTAAAAGTACTTATGTTAACAGGACTTAAATCAAATGTATAAAAAGGAGAGTTTGCCTTATTTTATCATAAGAGCTACCTGATGAGTTAACTCCTTTCATATATATAGGGTGTCCCGTAAGAATGTTCTTTCTGTACCTTTTGTAAGGGGAGTAACTTTGTATTGAAACAAAATC